>JAINUG010000488.1:0-72500 GCA_029706075.1 Aldrovandia affinis
GGAAGTGAGGGGGCGTGTCTCTGTCAGACCAGTGAAACAGCAGGGACAGACAGGAAGTGAGGGGGCGTGGCTCTGTCAGACCAGTGAAACAGCAGGGACAGACAGGAAGTGAGGGGGCGTCGCACCCGTGGTCACTGCCGGTGCAGTGGACTTACCTGTATGTGTGTTTGCGTGTGGTGTCTTTTGGCGGCATCTCAGGGCACGCCGGGCGACAGCAAGAACGCCAAGAAGAAGAACAACAAGAAGACCAACAAGAACAAGAGCAGCGTGAGCCGGGCCAACAAGAAGAAGCCGGGGATGCCCAGCGTGGCCAACGACCTGTCCCAGAAACTCTACGCCACCCTGGAGAAGCACAAGGAGGTGCGCCCCCATGCCCCCCGCGCCTCAAACAGCTCCGCATGCAATCGGGAAGCTCAGCAGGTTCAGACCTCACTCAGGGGCACAGCTGTTGCACCCTGAAGTAAAAGTCCTTCACCTGGGCCAGCTGCACAAAACATCCACCTGTACAAATGCAGGCTCTGCAAACCCAGCGTGGATGAGCACTAGTCTCGGGACTACGGCAGCGAGCTCTCATACGAGGGAGGCGATAATTGACATGAAAAAGAGAGGATATAATTGGATACTAAAATTGGGAGAAAAAAATGGGAGTAAACCACAAAAATAGAAAAGAAGACAATACACTAACTAAAACATACGATCATATGAAAGAATAATGGTAGTTCTAATATTATTAGTTATTATTATTATATATTAGTTCTAAATATTGGTGGAACAGTAAAATTCTAACTATTGTCAGAGTTTCTCTGGGGTGTAAAGGATGAAAGCGTTTGACCCGGGTGTGATGACGTGACGTTGTGGAGTGCCTGACGTCACCCCCCTCCCCCCAGGTGTTTTTCGTGATCCACCTGCACTCGGGCCCCATGGTGAACACGCTGCCCCCCATCATGGACCCGGACCCCCTGCTGACGTGCGACCTGATGGACGGGCGGGGACGCTTCCTGGCGCTGGCGCGGGACAAGCACTGGGAGTTCTCCTCGCTGCGCCGCTGCAAGTGGAGCTCCATGTGCATGCTGGTGGAGCTGCACAACCAGGGCCAGGACCGCTTCGTCTACACCTGCAACGAGTGCAAGCACCATGTGGAGACGCGCTGGCACTGCACCGTGTGTGAGGTCAGTCCCGCCCCCTCCCCCGCCCTCTCCCCCGGCCCCCTGAAACGTCAGCCCCATCGCTGTGCGAGTCCGTGCCCCGCCAGGTACGCTGGGGGCCCTGACACGAGGGTGATCCGTGCAGGGAAGCGGTGTCCGGGAGCTGTTTGCTGAGGAAGGTTTTCACTCCACGCCTGTGGGGGAGGGAGAGGGAGAGGGAGAGGGAGAGGGAGAGAGAGAGGGAGGGAGGAAGAGGGGGAGGGAGGGAGGAAGAGGGGGAGGGAGGGAGGAAGAGGGGGAGGGAGGGAGGGAGGAAGGGGGGGGTGGAGTTTCCCGGTTTGCACAGATGCTGCCCTCGTCATGGCAACTCGATGGGGGGAGGGGGGGAGAGGGGCATATTTTGGGGAGGACGAATTTAGGGAATGTCGTTTTTTAGTTTGCTCACGTGTCTCTCCTCCTGTTTAATCATTTATTTTTGTATTTATTTTTTTCGCTCCGCAGGACTTTGATCTGTGCATCAACTGCTACAACGCCAAGGGCCACGTGCACCAGATGGTGAAGTGGGGGCTGGGCCTGGACGACGACAGCGGCGGGCAGGGGGGCGAGGCCTCCAAGAGCCCGCAGGAGAGCCGGCGCCTCAGCATCCAGCGCTGCATCCAGTCCCTGGTGCACGCCTGCCAGTGCCGCAACGCCAACTGCTCGCTCGCCTCCTGCCAGAAGATGAAGCGCGTGGTGCAGCACACCAAGGGCTGCAAGCGCAAGACCAACGGCGGCTGCCCCGTGTGCAAGCAGCTGATCGCCCTCTGCTGCTACCACGCCAAGCACTGCCAGGAGAACAAGTGCCCCGTGCCCTTCTGCCTCAACATCAAGCACAAGCTGCGCCAGCAGCAGCTGCAACACCGGCTGCAGCAGGCGCAGATGATGCGACGGCGCATGGCCACCATGCAGGGCCGGGGCATGCCCCAGAGCAGCCTGCCGTCCCCGCCCACGCCGGCTGCGCCCGGCACGCCCACCTCCCACCAGCAGCCCAGCACACCCACCCCCCAGCCTGCCCCCAGCAGCCAGCCGCAGACCCCCACCACCGGAGTCATGGCCCCGACCTTCCCCAACGCCGCCGCCCGCACCAACCAGCCCCCGCCACCCCCGCGCCGCCGTCCCAGGGCAAGCCGGGGCCCCAGGCCTCACCTCTCGGCCAGCAGCAGTCCCCCTGCCCCCCCCCGCCCGGCCCCCAGCAGCAGCCCCCGCCGCTGGCCGCGGTCAAGATGGCGCAGCACATCGAGAGGGTGGCCCAGGCCCAGCAGCAGCACCAGAGCTACCGCGTCAACGTCAACGGCCTCCCCATGGCCCACCAGCAGCGCATGGCGGGGCCCGCGCAGCCCGGCGGCATGCACGTGGGGCCCCGGGGCCCCCAAGTGATGCAGGCCATGCAGCCAGGCCAGTGGCCCGGCGCCGGCCCCCAGGGGCCCATGCAGGCGGCCCCCGGCCAGCAGCCACAGCAGGGGCCCCCTCTGCAGGCAGCCATGCCCCCGCAGCAGCAGCAGGCCCTGACCATGCAGCGGCCCATGATGGCGCAGCAGCCACAGCCACGCATGCAGATGGCGGCGGAGCAGGGCCCCTCGCAGCAGCAGCAGCAGGCACAGAGGGGCCCGGTGGCTGGGAGCATCCCCCCCACGGGCCTGCAGGACCTCCTGCGCGCGCTCAAGTCCCCCAGCTCCCCGCAGCAGCAGCAGCAGGTGCTCAACATCCTCAAGGCCAACCCGCAGCTCATGGCCGCCTTCATCAAGCAGCGGACAGCCAAGTATCAGGCCAGCCAGGGCCAGCCCCAGCCCCCGCCCCCAGCCCCACCCCAGCAGCAGCAGCAGCAGGGCATGCAGAACCTGGCCCCCATGCAGCCGGGGGCGGGGCAGAGGCCCGGCATGCCCCCCCAGCAGCAGCCCCCCCCGCAGGGCATGGGGGCCATGGGGCCACAGGGGCCACAGGGGCAGGTGATGAACAACCCCAGCCCCCAGTTCCAGGAGATGTACCGCCGCCAGCTACTACACCGACATCAGCAGCAGCAGCAGCAACAACAACAACAACAACAGCAGCAGCAGGCTGCAACCCTGCAGCAAGCGCATGGCCAGTTTCCCAGCAGCAACAACAACAACAGCAGCAGCAGCAGCAGCAGGCGGCGAGCTACTCGCAGCTCCGCATGCAGCAGCAGTTGGCCATGCAGCAGCAGCAGCAGCAGCAGGCTGGCGGCGGGCCTATGGGTCAGCTCCCACCAATGGCGCAGATGGGCCTGGACGGGCCCCAGAACCTTCTGCACCAGCGCATACTGCAGCAGCAGCAGCAGGCGGCTGCGGCGGCTGCAATGAAGCCGCAGATGGGCTCCCCAGCGAGCCCCCAGACACACATGCTCTCGGCGCAGGCCCAGGGGGCGCCGCACCTCCCCGGCCAGCCCCTCTCGGCCCAGGCCTCGCTCGGGGGGCAGGTGCGCTCTCCCGCCCCCGTGCGCTCGCCCTGCCCGCCCTCGCTACAGCCACCGCCGCCACATTCCAGCCCCTCGCCCCGGGTGCAGCCCCAGCCCTCGCCGCACTCGGGCTCGCCCCGGCCCCACCCCCACCCCCCTCCCCACCCCCACCTGGGCGTGCCGCCGGAGCAGAGCGCCATGCTGCCGCAGCTCAACACGCCGCCGGGCCGGGCGGCGCTGCCCGCGGACTTGGGCATGGTGGGCGACACCACCGGGGACACGCTGGAGAAGTTTGTGGAAGGGTTGTAGCGTTTTGAGGCGAAACACACAAAACTCTCTCTCGCTCGCTCTCTCGCTCGCTCTCTCCCCCCCACAATCCACCCCTATTTTGGGCCCTCTTTGTGTTTTCTCTAAAGAACCTTTTGTACCGACATGTAAAAAGTTGAAAGGAAATTTAAAAATAAGAAAAAGAAAAAGAAAAAAAAAGATGTAAATCAACAGTGCGAGGGGAAACCCAAGGGACTGCTATTTCTTCCTAGACGTCGAGGGATTGAAAAAAATGAATGAATTGCTGTTTAAAGAAAAAAAGAATAAATCACAAAGGATATATTTTTGGTTCAGACCACATGTGGTCTCTGTTTGTTTTTTCCTTTTTTGTTGTTGTTGTTGTTTTCTGGTATGGACTCATGCCTTTTTTTTTTTTTTTTTTTTAAGAAAAATTACTATTTCATTATATTATTCATACTTTATTTTGTACTTTTGAAAACTTTACTGCATTTTTTTTGTGTTGAGAGACTGTAAATTTGTCTGCGAATCACACCAGGGTTTCTGTCGTCTCTCCTCATTCCTGGCAAATGCATTCTGTACCAGTTCTCCCTCTTCTTTCCCCATCGAAGGCTGCGCGAGGAGAAGGGTTCACGTGTATAGATAGGACCTAGACTATTGCTCATACACACCTGACACTCATACACTCTCAGTCACACAATCAATCAGACACACACACACATGCCCGCACTTACAAACCTTCAACAGAAACACAACATTCAGGCACACACACACGACAGCGTAATACAGTTCACTGCCCTGGAACCAGAATTGACATCTCGCGGATGTTGGAAATTGTTGCTTTGTTTCTCCTTTGAATTCTCTGAAGTTAGTCTTGTATGTAAAAAGAATTGATCCCCGAGATGAGCAGGAGTGTGGCGATCACTAACTGCAGATTTGAGTAGAGAAAGGCAGTTCTGCTATCAATCCTCATTCCTCTTACACAAAACTTGAACTGAGGGTGAACTTTTTCTCTAATGTAAATCATGCAAGTTATTAAAACAAAATACTATAAATATAAGGAAAAAAAGAATGAAATCATTGTATAAACAGGTATAAAAAACTCATTTCTTACTTATATACCATATTGTTAAATAAACTGTGTGCAACAGACCACTCTGTGTTGATTCTTTGGGTATGAGACAGGGAAGGGGGTCAGACAGAGCCTTGAAGTGTTCCACAGCAATGTGGCTAACGTGCTCTTTCGGCTTTATGATAATGTGGAAACTAACTTTAACGCAGTTGTAATCTGCCGGCTCATGGTGTCCCAATGCCAGATTAAGGCACTTGGTGTTGGTGTTTCCTTTATTTAGGCAGTTACCTGTAACTCACTGGAGTAACAGGCCCGGTTGTGAGCACTCAGGATATCCGAGCGACGGGCACTGGAGCCCACACTCCGTACAGTGCTGCTCCCCCCCCCCTGCTGCTTCGCCTCCTAGGCCTGAAACAGCAGGTGGGGGAACATTCGCTCATTTCACAGCGTGGGCGCAATGACTAAACCTTTGATGTAAGACGAAAAACGGAACAGCAAATGGAAGCACTGGTGCTGAAGGTTTATTCTGACGATTTCTGATTCGGTGGTAGCTAATGCAGCGGTTACCCTCTCCTGGCACAAATTAAGGAGAAATACCGCTTTTAAACCTTTTATTTTAACCACGTAGCTCGACTGAGAAACTGTTTCGTAGAAGACGACCTGTGAAATGAAGTTGGGGAGGGATTGTGCAGCCAAATGGGTGTAGGATGATGGTTCAGTGGCCAGGTGCAGCCTAACGGATTTGGCGGTCAACAACGGGGGTCAATGCCCCTTTCGATTCTGTCCAAAAACTGCTATGAGATCCTTAACGAGGTGAGGTTGGGCTCGGTTTATCGCCACTGTGCTGGGGCATTGGATTTTAAAGTTTGGCCCAGAGGGAAGAGTGCCTCCTACTGGCCCAACAACACCACTACCAGCAGCAACTTAGTTTTACAAGGTCTCCCATACAGGTATACCTCGATGGGGTTACGTAACCTGAGAAACCATTCGCAAACCGTCAATAGAACAGCGTTTATTGCTGGTTTAATAGGGATGCGTTCCAGGCAGTGAAAATATTGGCAACTGTGACAGAAATAAAATACGTTTTTTTGCATTGTAAATTAAAACCTCGTCGTCAGTACGTCTATAAAATTAGATTACTGAAAATGCGATGAGAAGTCCTAAGCAGTGCTTAGCTTCGGCTGTTTGACTTGGTGGGCTACTGGGTAGTATGGCAGCCGGCATAAATCATGTTAGATTCAATACTTTTATAAAACTACAAATATATTCCACAAAGGATTCTTTACATGTTACTGTGAACTGCATTATTGTGAGACTAATACTTGAGTGTTTTGTAGTTCTGCCACGGTTGGATTTTGCGCTGGGATTCGTGTCTTTTACGCTATCATTGTGTCACTGTCACTTCATTCTCCGCTGTTTTCACACAGGCCTGCCCGATTGGAAATCCCGATGGCGGTCGGACCGGCGTCAAATAATTATTTGAAATATTTTGACCCTTCGACACCAGTAAAGGTCCTGCAGATTATTGAACATTTTAAAAGAAGTATCTATTTTTTAACAATATTTAGAACAAAATTCTTCTTTCATGTGATACGTTAGTCAGTCAGTATGTGGACGTTGAACATTCTCAGGAGTGTTTTTTATGATCCCCAGCCAAATTATCACGTGAGGATGATTTGGCTTTTTATTTTGGCTCGGCTTGGGTGTTTTTTTTCTTCTTTTAAAATTAGCAACCATAGCGTATTGTTTCACTTCTTGGTTATAAACTGCATTAAAATGTTTTAACTAATTATGTATTTGTGGTATCGGGATACACGGGACACGAAGAGTAAATAAATGTAGACATTGTTATTTCCTCACCTGGCCAATGCATTTGAGGAATTGTAGCATATTGTGCAGTGCGTTATTGCGGAATGTATTTTCATATTGAGGGTCATTTTCAAGCGCCATACAGTACAATATTTAGCAGCACAGGGAAACGTTTACATTTATATTGTAGATCTGGTTTTACGCGCATTCGTACCTATCGTCGGTATGTGTCCACAAGTATACAGGAGAGCGAAAAAGCAAGATATTTGAGCTAGCGCAGGAGAGATTCAGTTTTAGTCGCGAAACATCTGTCAGCGGCTTCAGTGTCACGTGATTACGTTTCACGCGTAACGTGACGTGTGTCACGTGGCAGGAAATGCGAGGCAAAGCGGTTGAGAGTGAGTGTTTGAATTGTGTAACAAGACATATAGCTAACGAACACAATGCTTTTTCGTTAAATATTGTGGGTTTTGCGAATGATAATTACAATTACATTGTTTTTTTCCCCTACAAGCACGTTTGTCATAAAAGCACAAATAGCGAAAGCATTGTAACTTGCTAACCGAAATGTCACTGGCTAGCAGTCGTAGCAAGCTAATGTAATGTATACTCATTCAACGCAGTTGGCTACTGTCTCATCTTGGGAGATCCACAATCCCAGCCGTCCGTTGAGGATCTAAAATGTTTTAACTGCACTTAGATAGCTGTCGGTTGCTTGCTCTAGCTAAACAAAGAAAACGAAATAAATGACCAGGTCGCTAGCAAATTAGCAAACACATCTGAACATCTAGCAGTTTACAGTTAACGTTACTGTAAACGGTCTTTCTGTGGCACTCGGGGAGATGCAAATTGCTGCAGCGAGCAACCAAGGCTAACGCTTGTTAGCTAGTGGGCAATACAACGATCACTTATTTGACCCTAATACGAAAGGTAACGTCGATTTAGCTATGTTAGCTAAGACACGGATACTCTTAACAATGACTTAATGTGTCTTGTTCTAGCGTTGTCTTTTTTTTAATGTTTGTTGTTGCTTTGTTTCGATCCTCAGCTCGGACACAGGGCGGCGATGGGCGAACGTGTAGGTGATGTGACAGAGCTGTAGTCCGTGCGGGGGTTTCAGGACAGACAGACAGATGGACGACTCTGAGTTGGACTTCGCCGACCTGTGCGCCAAGCTCCTGAAGAGAGTGCGGAAGAAGAAGAAGGGAGCGGATTCGGCGGAGGAGGAGAAGAGGAAGGAGGCCAGCCAGAATGCAGCCCCGGCGCCGACCCAATCTAAAGGTCCTGCCAAAACTAGGAGAAAAGCGAAGCATGGTGCGGAGTCGGGTTCGAGGAAACAGCTGGATCGCGGGTCAGCCAGCGCGTCCCAGCATTACCGTCCGACTCCGGAGGAGAACACGTGCCAACCGTGTGTTTACCCCGAGAGCGCTGTTACCCAGGCAACTGTGTCCGCGGAAGCCCCCCCGTGTCGCGAGTGCTCCGTCGGCTGATGGAGGGGCGACTGGAGGCGGCGCGGGGGGGTTGGGTTTGGGGCAGTGTCCGAATGGGGATGCTAATTTGAGGGTGAAGGAGAAGGTGGTACTTAGAATGCAGAAGTTTAGACGGGTCAGCCCACAGAAACTGACACACGTGGAGGATGAGCAGCCCCGCAGAACTGCGCTGGGCACAGCTGATGCCACCCTCCTGCCTGCTTCAGCACAAGGTGAAATCATCTCTCTTTTCCTTTGATGTACTTTTATGCAAAAAAAAAAAAGTTTAAGGATGGTGTGCAGTGTAATTGCAATGGAAAGAGATGGACTTTATGGCAGGCCCTCTTTGAATTCTCTTATATTTAGTAAAGGGGTCTGATTATTAAATGAATCACTCCCAAGTAGTCTGGCAGTGTAGTGTAATGGTTAGGGAGCTGGGCTTGTAACTCAGAGGTCGCAGGTTCAATCCCCAGGTGGGGCACTGCTGTTGTACCCTTGAGCAAGGTACTGAACCTGAATTGCTTCAGTGAAATATCCAGCTGTATAAATGGATTGCATGTAAAGAAATGTAAACTGTGTAAGTCGTTCTGGATAAGAGCGTCTGCTAAATGCCTAAAATGTAAATGTAATGTAAGTATTTACCCCTTATCAGATGGGGTTTAACAAGCCAGTTCATATTAGCTTGTTGTGCACACTGAGACAAAGCAAAGGAGACCAGGCAGGGTGATAGCCAGCCTAGCAGGGGGGGTAACCTAAACCTTTTTTTAAATTATTATTATTATTTTTCATTTGTAATTATAGTTTACCGCTTACCTTTGTACCATTTCAGGTTATTCACTGGACTTGAACTGCTTAGATTTCAGTGAAAACTGGAAAATGGGGGTGTTCTAAAACTTTTGACCGGTAGTGCATATGTGTAGGGTTCCTGCATTCACATATTTGTCTCTTTGGTCTCTTTTTTTGTGTGTGTGTGTGTGTGTGTGTGTGTATATCTGTGTGCGTGCGTGTGTGTATCTGTGTATCTGTGTGTGTGTATCTGTGTATCTGTGTATCTGTGTATCTGTGTGTGTGTGTGTGTGCGTGTGTGTGTGTGCGTGCGTGCGTGTATCTGTGTGCGTGTGTGTGTATCTGTGTGTGTGTGCGTGCGTGCGTGCGTGCGTGCGCGTGCGTGCGTGCGTGTATCTGTGTGCGTGCGTGCGTGTGTGTATCTGTGTGTGTGTGCGTGTATCTGCGTGTGTGTATCTCTGTGTGTGTGTGTGTGTGAAGCAGTAGACCCTCTGCAGGGGCCCCTGGGGGACCAGGCCCTGGCCCTCCGGCTCCAGGAGGAGATGGACAGGGAGGCGCAGGGACGGGAGGAGATGGTGGACCTGGAGCAGGGCGGCCTGTTCTTCTGCCAGATCTGCCAGAGGGACCTGTCTGTCATGAGCCCACTGCACCGCACCCAGCACATCAACAGGTCTGAACCCACTGCACCCAGCACATCAACAGGTCTGAACCCACTGCACCGCACCCAGCACATCAACAGGTCTGAACCCACCGCACCCAGCACATCAACAGGTCTGAACCCACTGCACCCAGCACATCAACAGCTCTGAACCATGAGCCCACTGCACCCAGCACATCAACATGTATGACCCCACTGCACCCAGCACATCAACATGTATGACCCCACTGCACCCAGCACATGAACAGGTCTGAACCATGAGCCCACTGATTGGCAACCAGTACATAATTAGGTCTGAACCATGAACCTACAGGAGCTCAACAGTTCTGAGCTCTTTAGTGTGTTCATCACATACTACGTACGTCTGCGTCCCTCTGCTGTGCGTGAGCACCAGTGTGACTGTCGTGTTCGTCACAGACTTACTCTGCTGGTCACTTCACTACACTGCTTTCCCCAAAGGTGTCTTGACAAGAGCGAGGGCAGCGGCCCGCCCCCACCACCCCCTGCCGTCCCCGAGTGTCCCATGTGCGGGAAGAGGTTCAAGTCCCAGAAGAGCCGCGCCGCCCACCTGAAGCGCTGCTCTGCGGAGCTGGGCGTGGCCCCTGCCTTGCTGCTGCAGGCTGTGCAGAGGCAGGCCACAGAGACCGCCAGCGACTGTGCAGCGGGGCCGCCGTGAGTCACTGTCCCGACTGCCCATTACAGTACAGCACATTACAGTGCATTACATTACATTGCATCACATTACAGTACATTACATTACATTACATTACATTACACTACATTACAGTGCATCACATTACAGTACAGTACATTACATTACATTGCATTACAGTACATTACATTACATTACATTACAGTACATTACATTACATTGCATCACATTACATTACACTACATTACATTGCATCACATTACAGTACATTACATTGCATCACATTACAGTACATTACATTACATTACAGTGCATTACATTACAATACATTACAGTACAGTACACTACACTACATTACATTACATTATAGTACATTACATTACATTGCATCACATTACAGTACATTACATTACATTACATTACACTACATTACATTGCATCACATTACAGTACATTACATTACATTACATTACAGGCATTTAGCAGACGCTCTTATCCAGAGCAACTTACAGTTTACATTTCTTTACAATCCATTTATACAGCTGAAGCATTTTTTACTGAAGCAATTCAGGTTAAGTACCTTGCTCAAGGGTAAAACGGCAGTGCCCCAACCTGGGGATTAAACCTGCAACCTTAACGTTACAAGCCCAGTTCCCCCTAACCATTATACCACACTGCCTGCCCACTGACAGGGTTCCCACGACCTGTAAAAACACTGGAAAATATCCGCATCCTGGAGAGTTGTGGAAAAGTCATGGAAAGTTGCCCAAATTTTAAATGAAATAAAAAAAAAAAAAAAAAAAAACTGATGAAAATGCATCCATCTTTCTCTAAGATGTCTGCTCACACTGTCTTTATGATGTTCCCAGCACATGCCTCCTGTTGGAGAGGTGAAAGGGACCGTTGCATTCTGTGCTTATCATGTTTCTCATCCAGGACCCAGGCAGGGGGTTCGAAGAGGAAGGGCTCGGCGGACCCCAACCGGCCGCCCAAAAAGAGGCAGAGGAAGAAGGCTGCGCCCCTGGATGAGGACACCATGGTGGCGCTGGCCCTGTCGCGCTCCATGGAGGAGCAGGAGAGGGAGCGGGAGAGGGAGAGGGAGGCCCTGCTGGCTGCTCCTGCCGCCGCCGCGGTCTCAGGTTTACAGTGGAGACCTGATGCAGGTAGAGCTGCTGAGTGCTTAAAATGTAAATGTAAAATGTAGCTGCTGTTCTGTGTCACAGGACCTGGAGGTGTGTGAGTGTGTGTGTCTGTACGTGCGTGCGTGTGTTAGTGAATGTCTCTCTCTCTCCGCTCTGCAGGTAAGAAGCGTGGTAAGAAGAAGAAGGGCCCCCATCGTCCCCCATCGCCCCCCTCTCCTCCTGGTTCAGGACCCCGGCGACGCCCTCAGACGGCTGCAGGACCGAGTCGCCGCCCTCCTGCTCCGTCCGCGCCCCCCCACGCCCCCGACCCTGGCCTACCAACCCAGCGCCCTGCCGGGCTGGACAGGTGCTGCCCCCCTGTGGCAGAAGAGCGCGCTGCAGGCGGGAGGGCTGAGCGCGCTGAGCGAGTATTACACCCCCGAGCTCAGCCCCCATCCATCCCTGGGCCAGCCCCACGGTGAGAGTCTCCACCTGCACCTGTAACACCTGTACCACACACTCTCTCCACCTGCACCTGTACCACACACACTCTCCACCTGTACCCCACCTGCACACTCCACCTGTTTGTGGTTGAGTGTGTTTATGGTTGAGTGTGTTTGTGGTTGAGTGTGTTTATGGTTGAGTGCGTTTATGGTTGAGTGCGTTTGTGGTTGAGTGCGTTTGTGGTTGAGTGTGTTTATGTTAGAATGCGTTTATGGTTGAATGTGTTCATCCTGCAGGAGGAGCAGGCAGTCGCCCCTCCCTCCACTGAATGCCGCTCTCAGGGCAGAGGGGAGGCTGGCCTTGCTCCCTGCCCCCCCCGCCTGGGCAGCCAGACCCTGTGTGACCTGATGGAGCTCGCAGAGGAGGGCATGACCCTCACCCAGTGGGGTTACGCCCCCAACGCCGACCCTGAACCTGAGCCTGAGCCTGAGCCTGAGCCCACACAGGGTGAGTCTCCCAGACACACAGACACACACACACACACATACAGAGATTACACACACACATATACACACACAGACCTACACAGGCAGATTACACACACACACACACACACACACACACACACACAGGTGTTGTGCTCCTGTAGGTCTGTGCTCTCTGTAATAGACCCTGCACTCTTCTGATTCAGGGGCCAGTGTGACCCCCCTCCACCTCAGCGGCTTCGTCCCGGAGAGAGCACCGACCGCAGGGTCCGCCAAGAGCACTGTGAGCGCAACAACCTCCTCCTCTCCTCCACCTCCTCCTCTCTTCCACCTCCTCTCTTTCACCTCTTCCTTCTCCTCCACCTCCTCCTCTCCTCCACCTCCTCCTTCTCCTCCACCTCCTCCTCTCTTTTACCTCCTCCTTCTCCTCCACCTCCTCCTCTCTTTCACCTCCTCCTTCTCCTCCACCTCCTCCTCTCTTTCACCTCCTCCTTCTCCTCTACCTCCTCCTCTCTTCTCACCTCCTCCTTCTCCTCCACCTCCTCCTCTCTTTCACCTCCTCCTTCTCCTCTACCTCCTCCTCTCTTTCACCTCCTCCTTCTCCTCAACCTCCTCCTCTCTTCCACCTCTTCCTTCTCCTCCACCTCCTCCTCTCTTCCTTCTCCTCCACCTCCTCCTCTCTTCCACCTCTTCTTCTCTTCCACCTCTTCCTTCTCCTCCACCTCCCTTTATTCTGCCCATTCCACCTCTTTCTCTTGATTCTGTCCCTTTCACTGGATACGTATGTAAACCTGTCTTCCCTTACCCCTTTCTGTGCCATACGCCTGATTATATGGAATTGCCTTCTGTTCCTGCAGGTGGCGCTGTCCAGACTGACCACAGATCTTAGCAGCATGGTCAACAACCCACAGCTGAGTGATGTTCAGCTGCAGGTGGACAGCGGCGAGGTCTTCTTGCCCACTCGTTCATGCTGTACGCCCGCTGCCCCCTGCTGGTACAGATGGTAAGTTCACCCTTGCTGGTATGTTTTTATTTTCATGAGTAGTTTTGTTTGTTCTAAGTTTACACATTGCCAAGAATGTGCAAAAAATATTTGTAATGAAAATATAGACTATTACCCTAGTTGGTGTACGAAAAGTGGACTATGAAAAACTGATTTTGTTTCCATTCAGGGTACAGGATTAATTTTAACTGATGTAAACAATATGTCTGAATGTATAGACATGTAAAATGCACATGGGTAATGTGATAGGATACTGTTATAGTTGTTTTAATTGAATGGCTATTCCAGTCGGTTGACTCTCCCACATGTGCATACGTGATGCAGATCTGATGTCATTTTCTGTTTTAGTACAATTGACTTGGATGTGATAAAAAGACTTGCCTGAGTGTGAGCGAGTGAATAATTGAGTGAGTGAGTGAGTGAGTGAGTGTGAGTGAGTGTCTGTGTGTGAGTGCTTGAGTGAGTGCTTGAGTGAGTGCTTGAGTGAGTGCTTGAGTGAGTGTGTGAGTGTGTGAGTAATTGCGTGAGTACTTGAGTGAGTGTGTGTGTCTCAGCCTTGCCTGTGTCTCTCGCTCAGGTTCATGACTCTGGGTTCGGGGTTGAGGAGGAGGGGATGCCCCGAGCTCAGAGGGTGTTGCTAGGCGATGTGCCCCCGGGGGCCGCGCAGGCCCTGCTGCAGTATCTGTACACCGGCCGCTGCCCCCTCTCGCCCGCCCTGCTGCCACACGTCCAGGAGCTGGCTGTCAGGTACCTGCACCTCCACGCCTGAACCACTCACACTGAGCCCCACCACTGCACCATCATGTACAGCTCTTGGTAGAGGCGCTGGGAAGGACCTTTTGAATAAGATTGTGTGTGTGTGTGTGTGTGTGTGTGTGTGTGTGTGTGTGTGTGTGTGTGTGTGTGCGTGTGTGTGTGTGTGCGTGTGTGTGTGTGTGTGTGTGTTAACAGGTTTGATCTTGAGGAGCTGGAGCAGATGTGTCAGCACTGCCCAGGTGGAGTAGCAGTGGAGCCGTGGGTGGAGGTCCAGGAGCAGGAGGAGGAGCAGGAGCAGGAGTGTGGGGAGCAGGAGTTCCTGGAACTGCTGCGCTCCATGTGGGAGGGAGGAGGAGGAGGAGGAGAAGGGCGGAGGAAGAGCAGGGGTAGAGGTGGAGGCAGCTGGAGAGGGGCCTGGCAGCCCTCCCCTGAGAGAAGGAGACTCGGTGGAGGAGCGGGTGGATGAGGACGAGCTGCTGGAGATTTACCAGTTCGCCGCCACACAGAGGAAGCCTGAGTCAGAGACCGAGACCGAGACCGAGGCGGAGGCCAAGGCAGTGGGCCAGAGCGGAGGGGAGGAGGAGGAGGAGGAGGAGGAGGAGGAGAGGGGGAGCACTGGCACAGAGACAGAGGAGAAACGGGAGGACAGGGGGAAGGGAGAAAACACGTCACTGTCCCGCCCCTGTAGCGACCGCTCCAGCTCACACAGACATCCCTCTCTGGACGTGTTCCCTGCTGGGCCTGCCGCTGATCGTGTGACCGAGGAGGGGTCAGAGCAGGCTGGGCCTACCGCTGATCACGTGACCGAGGAGGGGTCAGAGCAGGCTGGGCATGCCGCTGGTCACGTGACCGAGGAGGGGTCAGAGCAGGCGGGCCCGGGCGGGGACGCCAGCCTGGACAGGAGCTACGATTGTCTGTTCTCCAAGTCCTGGGGGGAGCACACGTCTCCATCGCAGGAGGGCGCCAGCACGGAGCTCCACTCCTCCCGCAGGGAGGCGGTCGTCATCGACCTGTCGATCAGCCCGCCCCTCCACTGCGTCCCCGCCCTGGGCCCGTCGCCCCTCCGCCCCCGCGCCCCCGAGGAGCGGGCCCTCTCCCGACGGGACGTGAAGAGGGAGAGCCAGGGCTGTACCCAGGTCAGTCCACGCTGGCCGGAGCTGATCGTGCTCTCGGACTCGGGAGAGGAGCAGGATGTGGATGTCCCTCGTGATCTGCACACGGACTGTGACACGGAGGCAGGGGCAGGCCAGAACCAGGGCGCTGTGGACAGAGGCCCTGTAGACTGCAGCCCTGTGGACGGAGGCCCTAAGGACAGAGACCTTGTAGACAGCAGCCCTGCAGACAGCAGCCCTGCGGATGGAGGTCCTGTAGAATGCAGCCCTGAGGACAGAGGCCCTGCGGACGGAGGCCCTATGGACCGAGACCCTGTAGACTGCAGCCCTGCGGATGGAGGCCCTGTAGACTGCAGCCCTGCGGACGGAGGCCCTGAGGACAGCTGCATAGAGATGTCGTGGCTGATCCCGGGGACGCCAGAGCCCCCAGCCAGGCCCATGCGGGTGAACTCCACTCAGACCTACTGCAGCATGCGCCCCACACAGCTGTTTGCCAGGCCCAGGACCTCCTCTTCCTCCTCCTCCTCCTCCTCCTCCCTCCCTCCGCTCAGTGGCCAACACCTCCGCCGCCTCCACGCCTGCCCAGCCGCCTGAGCGCCCGCCCCCCCCCCCCCCCCCGCCGCCCCTCTCGGCAGGCCCTCCCTGACCTCGTCTGACCCCAGAGGCCCTGCCCTGAATGGGGCCCTGCCCCGCGCCTGCCCCCAGCCCACCACCAGCACCCCCCCCCCCCGCCAGGCCTCCCCGAACGGCCCGCCGTCCCCGGCGGTGAAGGGCGCCCCCTGGAGTCGATTCGCAGCGCCCCGGGTCCTCCGCGTCCCTGCCCGTCAGACTCCTCCCCCCCGTCTCCACGGAAACACGCGCGCGTCTCGCAGTCGCCGCGCAGGGAGGAATGGGCGGAAGGGAGGAGGGAGGGAGGAGCCAAGGAGGAGGAGGAGGAGGAACGCCCCCCTCAGCAGAGCTTCCGTGCGATGGAGGACCCGCCCATGGCGTTTGATGAGTCGTGGGACCTGCCAGGGGAACGGCCTCTGTGCTTCAGCCTGAGACTGGACTCCAGCGCCGGGGACAGCCAATCAGAGCAAGGCCCGGTCGAGACCATGCCCCCCCCGCAGCCCCCATACACCAGCCTGCTGGACTCAAAGATGTGGGACCCCTGGGAGGAGGAGGAGGAGGAGGAGGAGGAGGGGGAGCCGTCCTCCCTCTCTCCCAAAGGGTGCGCCCTGTGGCCCTCATCACGCCGATGGCCACACAGCCCAGAACTCCAGGTACCAGCATGCAACAGCCTCCGGTGCTGTAGGTTTCAGTCAAACGTTTAAACGTTCCAATGAATGGGAGGGAGTGAGAGAATGTAGGGATTTCTAGATGATTTATTAGAAATGTATTTCATTTCGATATTTGGGGGATTTAGTTTCGTTTCGATATTTTTGGGATATAGTTTCATTTGTACATATTTTCCATTTACCCATCTTTACTTGCTGGAGCAGTGCAAAAGCATTGGCCCCACTTAAGATGTGAACCTGCACCGTCCTGGTTTCTGTCACCGCTATGTCACGCTGCCGTCCAGGTGCTCACGTCGTTGTGTTCTGTGTGCCCGTCTGCAGTGGCGTCACACAAGGGCGGTCGGGGCTTGCTGGTGCCCATCACCCCCATGCCAGGCTACTCTGACATGGACACGCCCGAGCTGAAGAACCGGCTCAACAGGTGGGACCCCAGACCCCCCCAGTCCCCTCCCCCACCCCCCCATCTCTGTCCCAGACCCACCCCCCCATCTCTGCCTCACCCCCCCCTGCGCCCCCACCATACCTCTGTCCCACCCCTTCCCCATCTTTCAGTTCACCTGAAATGTGCCTGAAACCCAAACCATAACATGGGGGATCGCAGCTTGAGCTGAGCCAGCATCAGGGCTGTCAGTGCCGTCTGTAAACGAGGCCAGCCAGGGCTCAGTGTGTCTGGGGCCCACAGGGGTCAGTGTGTCTGGGGGGCCCACAGGGGTCAGTGTGTCTGGGGCCCAGCCAGGGCTCAGTGTGTCTGGGGCCCACCTCAGTGTGTCTGGGGCACAGCCAGGGCTCAGTGTGTCTGGGGCCCACAGCGTTCAGTGTTTCTGGGGTGCCCACAGGTTCGGGGTGCGGCCGCTGCCCAAGCGCCAGATGGTTCTGAAGCTGAAGGAGATCCACCAGTACACCCACCAGCTTCAGAGCTCTGAGTCTGAGGGGGAGGGCCCGGCCCCCAGCTCCACGCCCGCAACGCGCCCGCCGTCTAAAGGCTCCCAGCACAAAGGGGCGGGGCCTGAGGAGGCCGGGGCGGGGCCTGAGGAGGCCGGGGCGGGGCTGTCTGCCTCGCAAGGGTCCACAGCCTCCTCCACCGACTCCGAGAGGTGAGGCCTGCACCCACTGTCCCAAACACTGCCCCGTCCCAGCTATAACACTCTGTACCAACACACACACACATCCCTACACCACTGTCACTGTGTACCAATACACACACACACACACACCCCTACAACACTGTCACTGTGTACCAACACACACACACACACACACCCCTTCAACACTGACACTGTGTACCAACACACACACACACACACACCCCTACAACACTGACACTGTGTACCACACACACACACACACACACACACACACACACACCCCTTCAACACTGACACTGTGTACCAACACACACACACACACACACCCCCTACAACACTGACACTGTGTACCCAACACACACACACACCCCTTCAACACTGACACTGTGTACCAACACACACACACACACACACACCCCTACAACACTGACACTGTGTACCAACACACACACACACACACACACACCTACAACACTGACACTGTGTACCAACACACACATCCCTACACCACTGACACTGTGTACCAACACACACACACACACACCTACAACACTGACACTGTGTACCAACACACAAACTCCTACACCACTGTCACTGATTATTTTCTGTTTCCTGTGTGTGCGCGTGCGTGTGTGTGCGTGTGTGTGCGTGTGTGTTGTATAAAGCAGCGTGCGTCTCCGCTCCCTCGCAGGTCAAACCCGGAGCTGTGCGGGCCGTCGGGCTCGGACGACTCCGCCGGCGAGGAGGTGAGCGCGTCCCAGGCCCTGTCACGGGGCGCCGAGCGGCTGCAGGCGGTGCGCCGCTTCATCCTGTCCGACCCGGATCTGTACGGGCGGGTCCTCCGCTACGAGCCCCTGGTGCTGTCCCGGCTGCAGGCCCGCCTCAAAGCCCACGGGATCCGCCTCGGAGCCGCCAAGCTGCTCGACTTCCTGGACTCCCAGTGCATCACCTGCACCACGGCCAAGCCAGCCAAGCCCGCCAATCAAGGCCCGGCCCGGGGGAGGGGCAGAGGCAGGGGGGGCGGGGACAGGAGGAGGAGGAGGAGGAGGGGGGGGGGGAGGGGCTCAGACTGACCGACCCCGACCAGACAACTCCGAAAATAAGAATACAGGATCACAAGCGTGAGGAGGAAGACAGGACAGACGAGAGGAAGAGAAGAGGGCAGAGATGAGGATCAGGATACATCCATCCAATCAGGACATGAAGCCATGACAACGGAGTCCCCAGATCCAATCAGGCACTGCTTAGTGATTGGTGTCACTCTTGTCAATAACAGCAGGTGCATAATTTTGCTGGAAACTCAAGAGCATAATTCAGTACGGTAAAATAATGTACCGTTTGTTATGTGTTTGCATATATTTGAGACATTTAAAAAAAGTTCCCCAACTAGGGTGTCTGTCGTGTGTCGAAGTGCCTGACATTTTCACAGAGTTCTATAGCTGGTGTGTTAAAGGTCAGTCCCACCTGTCGTAGCTTTGCACAGGTGGCACATTTCTGCCCTTCCCCACGTACTTCATTCTGTGCCATTTTCTCATTGGCAAAATTATTGGTTGTAAGTTATTGTTGATGCAGTGTGTGATTTAACGAGGCATTTCATAATTATTAAATTAAAATGAGCTCAATGCTGAATGCTGCCAAAAAAGGTTGTAGAAAAAAGTTGCATTTTTGTATTTAAGAACCTTTAGTGACTACCATTTTCCTCAAAACAAATGCATTGATATTTTAAGGAGATGTTCTGGGGCCTACCAGGGGGGGGGGGGATTGGGTGGTGCACCCAGCTAAAGCAGGAGTCCTTGGTGCAGTGACCCGGGTCAAACTCTGATCACGCTTGTGCTGATTGGCCAGGTGGGGCTGCGTGTGATTAGCCCATAGTGTCACCCAGGGACAGAGGATTTCAGCAGGCATGGTTTCCCACACCACCACCACTGCGCGAGAGAGTGACCCCTCTGGTCGATGCGCGAGATGCTGCATACCCCAGCACAATGGCTGCGCAGCTCAGCTGCAGGACTGCAGAGTGAAGAGGAGCAGCGGGTGGCTGAACACACTTCTGAGGGCACAAGTCTGCACTCCACTGAACCGACGCAGGATATGTCGCACATTGAGAGGGAAGTAAAACCTTATAGAAGGTGAAAATAAACGTCTGACATGGTTTCCTATACAACACTACTGCTTATACACACTGCTTATACACACTGCTTATAATACCTTGGAAAATCTGAGCCCAGTGCCTGTTCCACACCTTAGAATCGTTGTCAAATAGCTTAGATATAAAAATCTGTTTCATGATGATGCTTTTAGAATTTGTGCAGTTTAAATTTCATTTCCAACTGAACGTGGCTCAGGCAGTGTATGTTATCAGCAGGAAAACACACCAGTAAAAACTTGTGTTGGTGTTACGCATATTATCTTGTGGAGGAATGTAGCACTGCACACAGCACAAAATGTTATGTCAATTCTGTACTGTTTTTTTGTTAAACCAGAATAATTTAACCCTATACTGCAAACAGAGTCCCGAAAGTACAAGTTAGTATTTTTTTTTTTTTATGTAAACACCAACCAGGTAACAGACATTTGTTCTCAGTACACAGGAAGAAAAATCAGCGATCGTCTTCCATCCTCTGATTGGCCAGCTGGACGGCAGTCAGCGGAAGCCAAAAGGTCAGGGCCGCTGTGGGCGCTGTGGGGGTGTGGGCGTGTCCCAAACTCTGCCCCGCCCCCTCTATGTTGCAGCTTGGAGACGAGACAGCCCTGTCGTCCGCTCCGGTTCATGTGGCCTCCTCGCCCGCTATGCTCCTACCTACGCTCACGACAGGTTGGCGATGTTAGCTAGGAAGCGCTGGGCCCACCACTCATCCAGGTCAATGGGCACAAAGTCTGAGGAGAGAGGATCAACTCAATACAGGGAAAACTTTTTAAAAAAAACATTTTTTTTTTAAGGCTTTGGAATACGCACTTGAGAAATGACGTCTCTTAGGTGGCAGTGTTAGCATAATGGTTAAGGGACTGAGCTTGTAACGCAAAGGTTGCAGGTTCGATCCCAGGTGGGGACACTGCTGTTGTACCCTTGAGCAAGGTACTTAGCCTGGATTGCTTCAGTAAATATCCAGCTGTATAAATGGATTGCATGTAAAGAAATGTGAAACTGTGTACGTCGCTCTGGATAAGAGCGTCTGCTAAATGCCTGTAATGTAATGTAATGTCTTTTTGCAGTCTTCTTGAAATGATTTAAAAACTAGGTCATTTTAAGCTGTCCTCCGTGTGACGGTACAGGGAGTTCAGTTGAGCTTTCTCAGGTAAAGCCAGGGGACTACGATGAGGTGACTGACTATTCCCAGGTGGGGCCTGTGGAAGGAGGGCTCTTTTCCCACCGAGTTCAATACGGGAGCTGTGGAACTGGGCCCTGTCGCGTGACTCAGGAGGCACCTCTAAGCTCAAGAGTAATTCAACCCCGAAGGACACAATTGGGCTGGTGGGAACTGGGCCAGGGGGGCGGAGGCTCGGCCAGAGCAGAGAGCACAGGAGACAGAGCGGGGGAGGAGGTGGCCTGGGTCAGAGGGGGTTCGCCCAGCTGTGCTGCTTGTGCATGCCAGCGTACTGGTGTCTGTGTCCGTCTCTCTCTCTCGCTCTCTCTCTCGCTCTTGACCACAGTGTTGGGGATGCAGTTGGAAAATCAAACTGCAGTGCTCCCAGGTTTTCTGAGCTGAGCACTGTTCACTTGGCCATGGACTTAGACATCATACACACACCGTCTACCTAACGCACTGGTGATTTCATATGGCCTCCATTCTGCCTGAACATGCACCCGTGGCTGCTTAGGCCGAGTTGGCGATTTTTACTTTATTTTGTTTTTAAATGTGTAAAACTGCAGACAACAAAATACTAGGATAAAATACCAGTTCTGGGGGACAAGAGAAGGAATAAAGAGAACAATAGAGGGGATGAGTGTGGAGCAGAGCATTTTCTTTAAAGAGATAGAATGGAAAATGCAGGAAGGTGGGAGAGGGAGAAACAGACAGACAAGGAGGGCAGTGTTATAGGCAGGCAGTGTGGTATAATGGTTAGGGGGAACTGGGCTTGTAACGTTAAGGTTGCAGGTTCAATCCCCAGAGTGGGACACATTGTACCCTTGAGCAAGGTACTTAACCTGAATTGCTTCCTTTAATATCCAGCTGTATAAATGGATTGTAAAGAAATGTAAACTAAGTCGCTCTGGATAAGAGCGTCTGCTAAATGCCTGTAATGTAGTGTAATGTAATTCAGGAGGGAATAGGGTAACCGCACACAAGAGGAGGGGAAAGGGGGACTCACTCTTCATGCCTGGGCTGGGGTTCTTCTCTGTGTATTGCATTGGTCCCTGGCTCTCCTCTGACTGACCGTTCTCCGACTGACTGGCGTGTCCGAGCTGCTGCTCAATCTCCTGCCAGGCTGCAGGGCCACAGAGTGACAAATGGGTCATTCAGCCCATCTGGGCTCAGTCTCTCACAATGCACGCACACGCACACACACACACACACACACACACACACACACACAGCCTGCTCAAGACGGCACGGCACTCACACCTTGTTGATCAGACTGGGGCCGTAGAATGGCTGGCTTTCATTACGCGTCTGACTGACATGGTTCTCTGTGGCTCAGTTGGTAGAGCACAGCATTGGCAACGCTTAGGTTGTGGGTTCAATCCCCACTGGGGCCACATATACTGAAAATGTATGCATTCACTACTGTAAGTCGCTTTGGATAAAAGCGTCTGCTAAATGGCGTATATTACTGAAGTCTGCACTGCTCCGACGGGCAGTCTCATCGCCTACGATCTTACGGCGTGACTACAGCAGAGGAGCACCCTTCAGACACAGGGTACTGCTGCATTTCCCTGCGAGATTACGCCTGCGTGCACAAGCGCGAATGTTGTAGAACATCTGCTGTTCCCTTGCTGTGTCTATCTCGCTCTCTCTTCAGTACCCAGGCACTACTACAGGGTGGGCTAGCATCAGATGACCCCAGTTTAACGCACCAACAGAGTTCTCTATACTGGCTCCAAGCACTATGCAGTGCTGCCAGGGTACTGTTACATGTATGGTCCTGTCCACATATAATGGTTGGAGCTAACCCACAGGCGTTTGAATCTCCGCTAGCTTGATGTCTCGTTCCTTTTGGTTGTGATTCACCAAACGACTTACGCAATCCCCTTTCTGCTCCTCCGCAGGAATACTTTATCCACACGCGAGCTCACCTTCGTATACGAACTTGACATTCTCCTCGTGAGCTGCGGTGAAGTCCTCCGCTTGCCTGTCGACCTGCGGGGCCGGTGGAGTGTGGTATCGCTTCCCGTTCAAACGTTTAAACACAAGCTTCGGCGCAGGAAAACTTCAGGGACAGAGAAACAGAGGGCAACCACACAAACTGAAAAAAATATGTAACATCAGCGATGAAAACGTGCAATTAAGGTAGCCTGGTGTCAAATGTACGTTCAATCCATTTCAGAAGACACCCGTCAATATACTTGTCATATACCTCTATTAAGCTAACGCAGCAAATAGTAATAATATCCATCTAACTAGCTAGCTAATCACATCCCGATATTGAATTTGGCTAGTAAAACTTGTGTGCTTAAGGGATATGGGTTGACATTCCAGTCTAACGTTAGATGTTGTGAATAATTCTGTAGCCAACCTAGGTGAACGTTTGGTAGCAACCTTTCAGTTCTGACCACTGGAACTGTTCCGAATCGCCCTCCCACGTTTCCCACGCCACACTTCCGTACACAGTGCTGTTACTATGGCGACGGAAGCACGATCGCGAAAGACGGGCTGCGTTAACCATTTCCATATATTTACTTTGCGCTTGTCTGAAGTGGCAAGGCGGTGCTGATTACAATTTTCCGTCAATCCCGTTTACAAAACATATAAAATGGGTTTATATGGCTAATCGTGCGAGCTGCAGGCTGTGAATACGACGGAGCGAGGCCTCGAGCAGGCTAGCTGGCATAGCACAGCCACATTTCAAACTGCTGCCAGGTAGCTAGCCAGCCAGCTAATGTTAGCAACTAGCTCTGGAACATTCGTCGGTGTCCTTTAATTGAGGAACGTAAGTTATTCGTTTTAAACCAGTACTACAACGCTTCAGTCGAACTTAAGTTGTTTTACCGATTTCAATTCAAGCGGTTGTTGGATAGCCAACGCTAGCGAACTTGTCGCGTTAGCGAGTTAGTTCAAAGGTAGCACCGAATTTCCGACAGTTGTAACCTTGCCTAGCACAAGGTCACAACGTGTCCGTGTAATGCCGACCTGATTGGCATTCCAAAGCCTCAGAGTCCATTTTAAATATTACAGGTGTCTAACAAGTTTATAGTTTAAGGGAGCTCAAACGAGATTTTAACCTGCCCCCCTGCATGCAAAGTTGCACAGCTAATCATTGTATGAAGTTAATGCGAGCTGTGGCCGGACCAACGCAGTTTAAACACTCACCCACGTTTAGTGTTAACATTAGTTACACCACAGGTAATGTATACCGCCTCCCGGTAACAACATAAGTGTTGTTACGTTTGCATATTTGTAATTAGGTGCTGTACTATAATTATCACATAGCTAGCGATCTTACTTTGTTTCTGGCCAGGGTGTCTGTTTGTGTTTCAAATCGTTGATTTTGTTTTCAATCGGCTGCGTGGGACCTTCAAAACAAAAAGAAAACGCACACCGTCATTTTTAGCGACATGGTTAGTTCACTTACTAGCTGGCTGGCTATCTAACCTGGCTATGTAGCTAGAACGCATATTGGTAAATAAGCATTCGCGGGCTGCATGGTTATACTGATATCAGACTATAGCTTTTACAATTTTTAGCTCGCTAGCGAATGGATTTTCATTGTAAATCTGCAATAGTTAGCTTGACAGTGGGTACTAATAAGTCACCTGAAGAATAACCCCACGATGTTAACTTGGATCTAGCTAGAACTTCACATTTAGCTAGCGACCAAACTTAGCTTGTTAATTGCAACCATCGCTCAAGTTGGATCGCTCTGGCAGCTGAAATTACCAGCACCACCAGCTAGCAGCAAATGTTGTCGATACGTATTGATATGCACCGTCGGGGGGTGTTCTCACCTGTTCTCCGTTGTGTAACTAGTTTGCTTGGACCTCTAGTTAATGTGTACATCATGTGACAGCAAATCCCCAGTGAATTTCAGCGTGGCACGGTGACAAGGGTCCACTTGCACGCCTAAATTAGAAGTCAGGTCACAGAAGTAACAGTTATTTAGATCAAATCCCAGAAAATACCCCCTTTCGGTCGGGTTCTCTTGGCGCAGCCACAGTGGAAAAATATCGCAGCGTGTTTCCAAGTCAGCTGGTGTGCGACGGCCCACTACCTCGCGTCCAGTCAAACGCAGTCCTCTTCAAGCCGCTGCCACCGAAGTGATCCTGGTAGCCAGCTTGCAATAGCCTCGGTCGCCGAATAGGTAACTGCAACGTATGTCCAGTGGTCACGTAGGTCAAACATGCGTTATCTCCCAAATACGAGGCAATGTGTACTGTATTTGTCCGCACTTTTTTCCCTGAGAAATAGTTAACTTTGCTCTTTAGGGGGCAACCCAGTCGCTCCTGCGCCACCGCTGATGAAACAAGTCATTCGAGCGCTGCACGCACGCAGATAAAGTCAGCCCGACCAGTGACGTTTCCACACGCCTCCAAAAGCGATTTGAAGGAAGGGAGTTCAGTTCACGTTGGGTGAGGTTTTACCTGTACATCTGTGATAAGTGGGTTTGGCTGCTGGAAGTATTCCCATAAAACGACGGGTGGATAATTTGTTGTCAGGCTACATTGACATTTTTCCGTTCCTCGTAGGGAAATGACCAAATACACCATATGGCAATATTAAAATGCAAAAATAGCTAGGGTTTAGCTGCGCCCATATTGCAAGGGAATTGTGCGGATAGAGGGGAACTGAGTAGTCTATATTCGTTGCAGGGGGACACGTTTTGTAACCAGCAATTCACTAAACAGTTATCAAGCGTTTCAGACAGGCTGAAGAAAGGCGATACTTTTGTAAAGGCTTGCTATCCCCTTACAATGTTGAGTCTGTGATATCTCGGTCAAATCGTTTGTGTGACGTAGGCAGCGGACGTTACGCAATGCATAATTAAATAGTTATAGTGGGTGCTCATTGTTTTATGAACACGTCACACTAATCGAACGAAGTAGCAATATTCATCATAAAACGGAGCTAATCAGTCGAACAAGGAGGTTTGATCTATGAACCTCCTTGACCTGACTGAATGTCATGTACATTTACAGCGAAAAGGGAGAATTATCCTTGTAGCCTACTTTTGTTAGACCATGTTAATCTTTTTGACCTGTCGTCCTCTTACAAAGTGTATGCTGCGTAACCTGTATTGCTTCAACTGTACACATGGGGGCAAAGTGTTTGTGTGCGTATTCTAACCATTTTAAACGATAGCACATTTGGCAAAAAAAATATGCCTGTCCAAGGGTCATATGATTATGTTTTATACTCTATGGTAGCGTCTTCCAACACTGGATGATTCATTGATATGCCAAACGAAAATGGCAGAATAGCTAGCAGGTAGGTTGTTCATTCACTCCGCACTCCAGACCCTTGATTCCCTATGCCACTCAGCTCTACGTTTTATCACTAACCTCAAACCGTTAACTCACCACTGTGTCCTGTATCAGCAATTACACTGGAACTAATTAGCCACCAGAAGACTGATAAACTGGTACATTTCCATTTACAAAGCCATTATTGGTAAACTGCCCTCTGACTTGACCACTCTCCAAATATCCACCAATGCCTATATTTGCAGATCAGACTTTTAAAGTCCCCAGAATCATAACTGTTTCTGGTGAAAATGCTTTTGATAACTTTGCACCCTGGTCCTGGAACAATCTCCCAGTCAAAGCTCCAGCTTGACCACTTTGTTCCTCTAAACCAGTTCAAACAAAATATTCACAGTCTTATGCAATATGCGTGCTCCTGTTTCTGATATAGATTGTGACTTTGACCTTTTTATTGTACATGTTTTATTACTTTGTATTCCTACTGTATTGTATGTGTATGTATGTATTTACTGTGTAACCTCTGCTGCCTTTCTTGGCCAGGTCTCCCTTGGAAAATATATTTTGAATCTCAATAGGACCTCCTGGTAAAATAAAGGATACAAATAGTAATAATAATAAAAGTTCAGCTTGCAACAATTCATTTACCTTTGACAAGAGAGATGCCAAGAACCAACTGAGACTCAAGATTCAAAGCAGTCACCCAAGATTATAGTCACTTACAGAATATGTTTATATGCATATATGGTTCAGTGCTTTTGTTTACCCTTTGGACATTTGTAAGGTGTTGCTGTAGGTATTTCCAGGCAAGTTTTGTTTTCTCATAAACATTTCTAGCTCTTAAATAATTGAATCAATCGTATACACAATACCTTGAGCCTTTGTTTATTTCAGTTACAGTGCTTCTTTTGTTTACAGTGCACACTTACACAATATTGATGAATGATCCTTTCTCATTCCCAATTTGAACCAGAGGCTTAAAAAAAGGCACTGCCAACCAATGTATGTCAGCCCTGCTAGTCGTTGAGTGTCTTTGGCATAAACAGCCTGTTTGTGCAAGATTGTTGAAACATTCTTATTTTAAGTGATCATATCAGTTAACCATGGTCCTGGAGACCCACAGTGTATGCTAATTTTTGTTCCAAATTAGGTCTGCATTAATTCAGTTACTGTGGTTGAGTGGTCTTGCTGGTCTGAAATGGCATAACTGAGCTGGGTTATCTGCTCTAAGTTCATTGCCCTTGAGCAGTTTAGCCACAAACCAAAACAAACGATAGACTAAACACAATGACTGAGAAAGATGGTTGAGTGATGGGATCATTTGCACAATAAACACTTTTTTTTCTTCTGGAAACAGACATCCCAAACAGGAAACATTTTTAAGTTGGCTGCCGAAGGCCCAACTTACTGAAATCATAAGGCTGGAATGTTGCAATAGAACCTTCCTCCCCTTTTAAAAAATAATTAACTGGGGTAACCAGATGTCCTGGTTTTAGGCAATGGCGTTCCATCCCGACAAAATGCCCAAATGTCCTGGTTTCCGTCTATGATTATATTGTGCCCTCAACAACTGGTCCAAGATCAGGCCTATTGCCCCGCTTGTTAACTAATAACCAATGAAGAAAACCGTAAAACATAACCTGAGCCAGTTAATTGGAGCACAATGTGTACACCATGTGCACTGACCGACAACCATATGAAAAAATCATATGTCAGGCAACGTCTCATCTAGTTCAAATGCCGAAGTGAAAATGCGGATTTAATATAGAGGTTCAAAGTGCCTGTAGAAAAAGTTGAGGAACACCACCATATTAATATTTAGTTTTTTTTCGGTTTCAGGTTTTGAAAATATTGTCACCATACCTTTAACAGCAACGATGACCAAGTTGATGTCATAATGCATGAATTCCACTCCTAACACCATACTAGTTGACCTTTTAATGCAGCAATGTCCGAATGATTTTGTCTTACATCCTGCTTCTTACTAGCTAGCGCCTTACTTGTTGGCTCCGGTTCCGTTTCAGGAAAGATGTTCAGTATTTAAAGCCTCACACTATATTACCTAGCTAGCAAATAGATTGTTAGTTCACAAAAAGACCATAACGTTACCTTATAAAGATTCATTATGAGCACATTTCACTAGCTAGCAAATGCTGTGTAAATGTCTCCAGTACTGGCTAACTGCAATCAGTAAGTTCACAATATTTGACCCTTGTTTAAACAATGTCCAGGATTTGTTTTCCGGTAAAGATAAAATGATCAACCTACAATGGTAGTTTTAAGCAATAGTTTTATGCTTTATTCTCTTGAACAAAATGGACATAAACTCCATTGTTATTTTTCATCCTCTTCATATATTTCGTAGACCGTGCAAAATAGTCAGAGGCAAACTTCTTGTTACCCGTTTGTGTCCCCATCATAGAAGTAATAGCTTTTTTGTAAAGTTGTTTCATATATATGATTATCAATGTTATCCAAGCAGGACCATGTTTATTAAAATGCCTTTATTCACAGTAAAGTAAACATACTGTAACGCAATCTCTTTATATAATCTGCTCAGAAATAATAGCCATTTATTGAATTACATTTGTACATTTTTTGATCATGATTCTACATTTAATAATATATGCTATTTAGCAGACACTTCTACCCAAAACTAATTACAGTACTGAATGCATTTTTTTCAGTATATGTGGTCCCAATGGAAACTGAACCCACAAACTAAGCGTTGTCAACGCTACGCTCTACCTACTAAGCCACACAGAACCACATCTAAGCACGTGGCAATTTATCATTAAAATGATTTAAGCGGACATAAAATAATGACTTGCAAGGATGCCTTATTATTTGGGAATATATCATCCTGAAGTATTCATTCGGATTTGGGTGAGATAACAGTGGACAATAACCCTCCACTCTGCTCAGATAGTAACAGTTGATATGGTAGCTGCCAATCCACTGAATTTCCCTTACATGGAAGGGAGTTAATTGTCCTTCCAGGTTATTGCTTTCCACTGTTGTATCCCTTACAGTACTCACAAGGTCTTGTCAATGCACGCGCCACAAGTGAATGAGTCCAAGGAGTTAACTCAAAAACAGCAGCTGAATGCATGCAAGAGCCTGATTGCTATGTTGGTTGGTATCCAGTCAGAACCCGCAGTTCAAATTTAAAGTTATTTTACTTCTAAACTCTGCCCGGAGATTCAGGGGTGTCAGGCGACCGTTTCCTGGCTGGACGTCCGGAAAGGATGCCATTTTGCATAGTACGGTTTGCCACAAATCTAGTGTACCGATTTTTAGGTTAATGGGCAGTTGATAATTCCATCTCTTGGGACTTGCTACGGTATTGCTGGTCTATAACCAGTTCTCTGATGCAAAGGGTTTTCAGTGCCAGGCAATGCATTGTTTAGCCATTTTAGACACACGAGACACACTGCAAGGTGTCTGCAAACTGACATTGTCCTACTCCTCCAGTATTTGACCTCTGAACCCCGTTTGCCCCTTCAGTCTGGCACTCACTCTCATACTCACACCAGCACAACTATGGGCCTTCCATAGTAAGTTTATTTCTGGAGCTACAGCTGGTGATTGCTCACATTTGGTTAAAATCCAGTTTTGGAGGCAAGGTAAAAACAGTCCCATGTCTGTCTATATCACACTACCCAAACGGTTTTGAGGTGACTCAGTAACAACCCCTGTAACTCCCTGTCTCTGCAAAAAAAAAAAAAAAAAAAAAAAAAAAAAAAAGCCAAAGCACTAACTTTGCTTAGGAACCTGGCTGGAACAGGCCATGTGAATGGCCGCAGCCATAAAACATTCATGTATAAAGAAAACCCTTTATTTGCGCTAAAGTTCATAAAGTGACACAGTCAATGCACCGAGTGGATGGATATGGGTGTTTTACAAAATGCAGAGCTAAATGTTTATGAATGGGTTTGGCTATGGGTGTGCATATCGTGTACTGCTATGACATGTAGCATATGTGTGTCCGAGTCTGTGTGTGTGTGTGTGTGTGTGTGTGTGTGTGTATATAAAACAACACATCTGTACACTGTCCCTATGTAATATGCTACAGTATGCTCAGATATGCGTTTGTGTGTGTTGTTCCTGTGCAAGACATAACATAAGAATACACTGCCGTTCAAAAGTTTGGGGTCACCTTCCATCTGGACTATGGCTAATCGGGCACTCCTTCATTCTTCAGCAAGATAACGACCCGAAACACACCTTGAAGTTGTGCAAGAACTATCTGGTGAAGGAGGAATGTGAACAACAACTCAAACTAAAGACCTGGCCTGCCCAGTGTCCAGACCTCAATCCCATAGAACTTGTATGGGACAAACTGGAAAGGAAGAGTCAAAGCAAAGCAACCCACAAGTTTCTCTGGGAATTGCTGCAGGTTAGCTGGGAAAACATGTCGGGTGATTTCCTGCTAAAACGTATTAACCGAATGGCCAGTTTGTGAGGCTATTCTCACGCCAAAGGGTGACTATTTTGAGGAATCCAAGATTCAATTTTCAATATAATTTCATAATAAAAACATAATTTCTTTGATGTTCATTTTGTTCATGTGTTTTTTGTCATTTTAAAGTATTTACAGAAATGTATACGGTGTAAAGCATTGTCAATTATGAGATAAAAATAGTTTCCAGCAGGTGACCCCAAACTTTTGAACGGTAGTGTACATAATGACGAGAACGGGCCTTACGGCCCATCTAGGCTCGTCATGTCCTAATCTAAAGAGTATCTAGTACTGCAAGTAGTGGCTAACTGTGTGCATGTCACTGTCCTGTGTCTGCATATTACTACAATCTCAAATGCATTTGTATCTGACCCATGGGGTGTGTGTGTGTGTGTGAGAGAGAGAGAGTGAGTGTGTGTGTGTGTGTGTGTGAGAGAGAGAGAGAGAGAGAGAGAGTGTGTGTGTGTGTGTGTGAGAGTGAGAGAGTGAGGGTGATTCCTGCGATCAGTAGTGTGGTTCACAGTCTTCCCTCAGGCTGTCGGTGATGTAGCTGATCTTCAGCAGCTCCTGGTAGTACTGTTTCTCCACGGCTGTGTTGATGGTCCAGCCCACCACCTCCACCCCCCGCTCTGCCCAGTACTGCACATAGTCCCTGCAGAGAGAGAGAGAGGGAGGGAGATTGGGGGAGAGGCGGAGGGAGGGAGATTGGGGGAGAGGCGGAGGGAGATTGGGGGAGAGGCGGAGGGAGGAGGAGGGGAGGGGAGGGAGGGAGGGAGGGAGGGGTAGGGAGGGAGGGAGGTAGGGAGGGAGGGAGGGAGGGAGGGAGGTAGGGAGGTAGGTAGGTAGGTGGGTGGGTAGGTAGGTGGGTAGGTAGGTAGGTAGGTGGGTGGGTGGGTGTATCATCACTGCACCACTGGGTTGGCCTCCTGGGTACATTTGACATTTTAAGCATTTAGCAGACGCTCTTATCCAGAGCGACTTACAAGATGTGCATTAATACATGGTAGGAACAATCATAGTTCGCGCAAGAGATCAGTGCAGTAATACAGGGATAGACATCGTTGCAGGCGGCTGCGTACCATACCTGTAACATTGGGGAGGAAAAGTATTTTCTTTTCTTTTTTCTTTTTTATGAGGAGGGATACATATACAAAACGTATTGAACAAGTAGGCAGTGGTGATGACAATTGGTTAGATGTACAGAATTCAGTGCAATACAGTTGTGTGAAATGTTGTGCTGAAACCTTCAGAACAGTCCCAGCATGGCTGTGATGTGAAGCCATTTCACGCCAAGTAATGAGTTACCAAACCACTACATAGCTACAGTTACATTTGGGATGTAACCCAAAACAACTACAAACGTAGGCTAAACACATAAATGGCTAAAGTACTTGTGACAAATATGGAATTCCACTTTTCTGTTTTGAAATATTGCTAATGAATATGTAGTGCAGCGGCTACGTTTGTCCACGTCTACTGGAGTTTCTTTAGCCAAGTTTTGATCATACAAACCTGGGGCCTAATTATCCTCCTGTTAGCGGCAGCCACTATGGACAAACCCCTTCACAGTGTTGAGATGCCTCGAAACTAAAATGCACTACCCTTGTGGGGTCGTTGTCAGTGAGCTCAAAGTACCCCGTGTTCCAGAGCGCTGTAGCTATTTAATCTCCTCCTGTTGCTCCAGGTGTCAGCTGCTGTTTGAAAGGCATTTCTAAAATCGTTCAAACACTATGGATCCAAGACGAGATACAAGAGTGCACATAGCTAGTCCACACAGCTAGTCCACAGCAAGGACCTGGGACTCATAGCTAGGTGAGACCTTGCTATTCAGCCAATGTGTTTTACCCAGTGGCTCCAGTTCAAAGCTACTGTACGTGTGGTACTGAGCATGTGAGGTGTTCACAATAACAGGTCCCCCTGCAAAGGCTGCAGTGTGAAAAACGTATCTATAATTTGATCACATTTGTTAATTTGAATGTACAAAAATGTTGAATAATGTGTTTGTGTGGACGTACGGTACCAATCACACAACTCCTGTAGGGGCCCCTTACCAGGCTCATAATTAGGGCCACCATTCTGTCACACTAAAGCCTCCACTTGTTTTCTCACATGTACACATAAGCCAGGACAGACTGTGCAGTTGTATGGAAATAAACCACAACAGGGTTGTGTGACGTTAACCACCCTGAGGTGATTTATTTTCATACAACTGCACAGCCCAGAGTGGTTTATTCTGCTCATACCACAACTACTTGCAACAGAAACATTCAACATGTTAAACAATAAAACAAAATTGCTGTAGCGCTGTTGTTAACTTGTTAAGTTTTGCCGTTACTTTCAGTCGTGAATCAAATGTTTAATTGAAACAGAATTTTGAACGACTTGTGTATTGGTTTGGAATCGTGATAAGGCCATTTTTGCTGGAACTACTTCATAGCTGAGTGTTATTATGTTTCTATAGTTCGCTGTAAAATAATCAACACCCTCTCAGCCAATCAGAATCGAGTAGTAAACCAAGCCGTGGTATTAAATAAAATAGTAATAATAGTGCAAACAACTGCAGCGTACTCACGGGGAGATGAAGTTCTTCTGCACCAGGAAGGCCGACACCCCACACAGGTTCCACAGCAGGTGGTGGTGCGCCCAGTCCAGCAGCACGTCCAGTGCCTGCATCCAGTGATGTTTCCATAGCGACGAGAAGCGCGGCGTGCCGTCGCCCAGCCGGCTCAGGCTCCAGGGCCGGTGCGTCAGCGCCGTCACCACCTCCGGGTCCACCTGCCGCATCTGGACCGGGCCGGCAGAGACCGACACGGTGAGAGGAGTTTTTACATCTTAAGACATGTTGTTATGCTGTATGTTCATTCCACTGCTGTTCGTCTTTAGTCTCTCCTACTTGTGCCATGGGACGATGCCATTTTTTATTTGTCACACTAAAAGGTTTTTTGTGATACATTCAGACCAGCATTTGAAGGCATAAAGGTTTACCTTTGCAGCCAGATAATTTGTGTTTGCAAACCAACTCGTCAGTGAGGCAGATTTACAGCTCTCTGATTGGCTGTTATGTGCCAGATGCTAATTGATCAATTGTGGCCCCCTCCCCCCTTCCCCATCTCTGACTCAAAGCCCCATATTGATGCAAATGACATTGCAGTGGAGGAGAAACACACCTGAGCACAATTCCACTGTGTATTTCACACTGAGTTCACAATACCTCCCAATAATGCATCCACTGGCATGGTTGGGGGAGTGTCTGTTTTTGCTCCAGTGTCCATACTGACCGAGATCCCAGTAAAGGAAATGAGCCGGGCTTCTTAAGACTGGCATACATACACACACCCATCAGTAGTGTAATAAATACTTTGCCATGATAATCGCAGACGACCTCCAAACCAAGGGCGAACAGACACTGCCCAGGACAACTGAAGGCTTTTAGTTGTGTGACTGAACATTGATATCGAACAGAAACATGTCCACTTCAAACACCTCCGACCCCCGGTGGCTGCTTGTCCTTTAACGTTGTACTCGTTCCCTGAGAAAAACTAGGTGCACTCAAAGGTGCCCATCACACCCCCTCCCCTGAGGTACCTTGTAGATGACTTTGGGCTCAAAGGAGCAGACAATGCTGGTGTTGTAGAGGACCGGGTGTTTGTCATACATCTCTTTCAGAGCTGAAGCTGACTGGGGCAGTAAACACAAGTCAGATAAGAACCCCCCCCATCCCATCCCAAACAAAAACACACAAACAAACACACACACACTCCACTACCACTGAACTCTGTACATCTAGCTAATTGTCATCACCACCAGTGATGGCGGGTAACGAGTAACTTAGTACTCTAATCTGATTACTTTTTCAGTAACGAGTAATCTAACGCGTTAATATTTCCAAACCAGTAATCAGATTAAAGTTACTTATCCAAGTGACTGTGCGTTACTATTGCGTTACTACCTCATAACATAGGCAGAATGCAGTATTTTTGTCATTTTCGATAGTAAAAATATATCTTTTTGCTTTTTCTTGCGGGAGTGACGTCAGTGTGCGACAGGCAGCTCACGTTTTCAGCACGAGTTTACAGAAAACAAGCTCACGTGGATCAGCATGCGGCTCCACAAACGTAAACAAACGTACACAGAGACGTAAGAAACAATGGAGGGGGGAGCGTTTTCGAGCTGGAAATACAGCCACTATTTTGAATTCATGTCAGCTAAGGACGAGAAGAATATCAATGTTCGTTGTACACTCTGTGCTGGCAAGAAAATATTATCCAGCGGCAAAAACACTACGTCCACGGGGGGGGGGGGGGCTAGGCAGCTGCCGAAAGTAACTAATAAAGTAACTAGTAATCTAATTTAGTTACTTTTAAAAGCAAGTAATCAGTAAAGTAACTAGGTTACTTTTTTAAGGAGTAATCAGTAATCAGTAATCAGATTACCTTTTCAAAGTAACTAAGACATCACTGATCACCACTGCCTACTTGCTCAACACTGTATACCCCTGCTTACTCCACTTAATATATATTTTTAAAAAACTGACCTTTTCCTTCCCAGTGTTACAGGTATGGTACGCAGCTGCCTGCAATGATGTATATCGCTGTATTACTGCACTGATCTCTTGCGCGTACTATGATTGTTCCTACCATGTATTAATGCACATCTTGTAAGTCGCTCTGGATAAGAGCGTCTGCTAAATGCTTAAAATGTCAACGTAAATGTAATGCACACACAAACACACAAAGCTTTCGTCAAGACAAAACTCATGATACTGTTGTCTATGCCACCCGATTTAAAGATACTGTATCTGTTAAGGTTGCAGACATGGAAAGAGACTCTAGCCAATAGAAACTGCAAATCCGACTCCACCAGAAAGAGATCGTGGTGTGGAATGCTGCAGGACTGAGCTGAGTTTTATTGGCGGCTTAAATTTCACTCAGAGCAGCGGGGATGTGCAGAAGCATTTTCACAACTGTTCCTTGCTTCGCTTCGCAACGCTGTGCTGTGCTCCTGTATCTCGCTGAGACCGCTCATTTTACGCCACCTTTCAGTCCGTTAGTTCCTGACTAACCAGCATCCTGTGGTCGGTAACCATTATTTGGTTACAGTCAATATATACCTTGAACGTACTGTTCAGTGTGTGGTTTACCCTCAAAGGCTGCTGCCACGCCCTACCTCATCTGGGTGACCTTTGACATCAAAGTAGATGGTCAGCTGGAGTTTGATGCACTCCTCCACAGCCTCCTGCAGAGTGGGGATCCTCTCTCCCCGGAACTTCTCCCTGTGGACACAGGACACACAAACCATGCCGTCGCCATCTCTGGCCTCGCCCCGATCTTCCCCACTCCCGTTCTTTACTTTTCGGTAGCGCTCCCCAAATCTACGCTAATGGATCTCTGAGCAGGGCTAACGCAGCACGTGAATAATCCAAAGCGTAGAGCTAACACAGGCCCTCTCCTCTGAATTTGGACTGTTCTCTGTTGATATATATACGCCATTTAGCAGACGCTTTTATCCAAAGCGACTTACAGTAGTGAATGCATACATTTGTCAGTATATGTGGCCCCAGTGGGAAGTGAAACCACAACCTAAGCGTTGCCAACGCCGTGCTCTACCTACTGAGCCACGCAGAACCACTACCTACTACAGTAGCATTTCACCTCCCCCACTATAACGCTACACAAAACTGGCATGCACCTATTGTCCACTCTCTTCCTCTTCCCCACAAGAAACGGAGCGAAAACTATGATGAGAGCGAGGCCTCGCTCTCTTCGGAGTAATCTCTCTCTGAGAACCTCTAGAGCCACAGCCAGAGGTATCGAACTCTGAAATAAAACTTGTTGAAGTAAAAGTGGTTCTCTGTGTGGCTCAGTTGGTAGAGCACGGCGTTGGCAACGCTTAGGTTGTGGGTTCAATTCCCACTGGGGCCACATATACTGAAAAATGTATGCATTCACTACTGTAAGTCGCTTTGGATAAAAGCGTCTGCTAAATGGCGTATATTATATTATATTATATTATAAAAGAAAGTTGACGCGTTTACTCTGGCAACGCTGTCAAAAACGGACTGTATCCACCATGTGATCGGTTTTATTAGCTACACTTCGCTATCGGTCTGCAAGTGAACATGAAGACGCACGCAAGCTGCCATCAACTGAGTCCAAATCCGTCCACAAGCCGCAGGAACGACTCCCTCCCGCAAGCAACGGAAAGAAAGCACTACGGACTTGTCACGTCGGACACCTGCAAACAACCCTTCTGCAGCAACCCTTGATATTATACGCTGAAATTTGTGAGTACAATTCATAGTAAAATATATGATCGGTCTTGGATACACTTTTACAGGGCCCAGCAACCCATTGTCACTACACTATTTGGTTATCACATGAGGACTTATATGTATATTCCCTACATTGTCCAGCACTAAAAAACCTAATACAACAAATCAAGGTCTTGCAACCCCTCTACCCTCTTCCCCCATTCTCCCTAAACCTAACCCCTCTCCCTACCCCCCCCCTCCCTCATTGCATTTCCCACCTGAGTCTGTGCTTGGCTGAGGCGTCCAGCTCACTCAGCTCTGAGAAGCGCAGCTTGCTCAGTAGTCCTGATCCGTTGGTGGTCCGGTCCACGGTTTCGTCGTGCATTAGCAGTGGGACCCCGTCGGCTGAGAACTCCAGGTCCAGCTCCACTCCCGTTGCCCCGTTCTCACCGGCCTGGGAGGGGGGGGAGGCGGAGTGAGGGAAAGAGAAAGACGGTGAAAAGACAGAATGAGGGTGACAGAATGAACAGTGGTTCTCTGTGGCTCAGTTGGTAGAGCACAGCGTTGGCAACGCTTAGGTTGTGGGTTCAATCCCCACTGGGGCCACATATACTGAAAATGTATGCATTCACTACTGTAAGTCGCTTTGGATACAAGCGTCTGCTAAATGGCGTATATTATTAACAGGGAGCCTCAGCCCTGGCCAGCTTGTTTTCGTTGTTACTCAGCACTTCATGATACATTTAAGCAGTTGACTACACAGTTAATTCATCTCACTTGGTTTCTTGGGTCTAAATTGGTTGCTGAGTGAAAACAAAACCCAGCACACCCTGTGGCTCTGCAGGGCCAAAGCAACGGTACGTTTTAAGAATAAAAGTTGTTTTCCTAACTATAAATTATGAGGTGGCCTTATTTGGAACATACATGGGCTTAAATGGTACGTCATGTACCTATTGAGCTTGCCCCAGACCTTTCACATATCAGATTTTCTTTTTTATTGAACTTTAAAAATGAGTCCAAATCAAGTAATTAAACTTAACATGAGAGATTAGCGGCACGGTGGTGCAGTGGATAGCACTGTCGCCTCACAGCAAGAAGGTCTCGGGTTCGAATCCAGGCCGGGGGGCCTTTCTGTGCGGAGTTTGCATGTTCTCCCCGTGTCCGCGTGGGTTTCCTCCGGGTACTCCGGTTTCCTCCCACAGTCCAAAGACATGCACGTTAGGCTAATTGGAGAGTCTAAATTGCCCGTAGGTATGAGTGTGTGAGTGAATGGTGTGTGTGCCCTGTGATGGATTGGCGACCTGTCCAGGGTGTATTCCTGCCTCTCGCCCGGAACGCATGCTGGGATAGGCTCCAGCACCCCCGCGACCCTGACCAGGAATAAGCGGCTTAGACAATGGATGGATGGATGGATGAGAGATTAATCTTTCACATTCTCCTCACTTAACCTACAAAAGTTGAGGCAATATATCTTAAACATGTTTAATATGCATGTACTGTATGTATATCTCTTTTTGTATATATATATATATGTATGTATGTATGTATATATTTTTTTTTTTACAGATAAACCATTTTTTTTACTTTTGGTGGGCTTAATAGTTACCCTTAACCTAATCATTACCCGGAGTTACCACTCGACCGCATTCGACCTTTGATTTGTGACCTTGTGGGAAAAAGTATCTGTTTTCCTGACTAAATGTAAACACTTTTTGTTTTTCAACTAAAACCATAGATTTTTGTAACCTTTGATCATGCAAATCATTTTGTCGGCTTAGTATGACAAAAAGAATACAAAAACCGCCATGCGATATTGTGCACCGGCCTTGTTCCTCAATATTTTATTTATTTATTTGTCAGCAAACATAGCAAAATCATTGTTACAATGTAATACAAAAAACCACAACAAGCATCAGATGCATTGCGTGTTTATAGCCAAAGGCTAATTACAGATTAATAATGGTTTATTAACGAATTAGCTGGTTCGTTATGTACGATTAGCAAGAATTAAACGTAATGTTACCAGCAACACTCAACAGTTACATCAGAACTCAAGTTAGAGCTACAGTATACACTATATTATATACATCACATTATATTATATTACATGATATAACGGCTTTTAACTCACCTCGCGGATCGCCGCCAGTGTGTTCTCGGGAGCATCGTGTCCACCACCCCTGTGAGCCACCAGTGAGACACCGCCGCTCTGGACCGCCTTACTGGGCCGTAACACCTGTCTCACACGACCCGAGGGAACTTGGGGGTACCGGAACATCAGGAGGAAAACGTAGAGCGATGCAGTGACGACGGTGGAGCAAACTGCACTCCTGGTGCCCAGAAGAACCACGACGAACACCACCGAAAAGCAATGAATGCCATCTCCGATTTGCAGCATTTTAGCGGTGGCCACATTAAATGTTTATAACTGCGTTCCTGTACAACATAAATCATATAGTTAACCAGATAGTTGTGGAAGGAGGCAGTACGTTAAAAATCCAAATTAAGCTAGTTTGCAAATGTTAATCTGAAAATCGGACACATTGTCCCGTTACAAAGCTAGCTAGCTGTACATGTCAAACAAGTTTGCTTCGGAACCGATTCGCTGAGTGAGAAAGGCTTCAAGCGTGTGCAGCAAGTGGCAATAAGGCATAAACTTCCGGTTACCTAACTGGCGGAAAGTATCAAAATAAAAGCCATAATTACTTTCTTATTTGTAATTTTATTTTACTACTGGACCAAAACTAACAGAATCACAATATTTGATCATATAATGATAACATATTATGTAATCTGTACAGAAACCCATTTTGATACTGCCATAGTTGATTATAATCTGCAGTACACATCATGCTCTCTTGCAAATGTGAAAGTGGGTTGATATGGATACTGCAGAGTGCCATTACAGCCAGGCTTGGAGGCCATTTGCATGTTAGGCAATGCAAATTATGCTCAGCTGCAAAAACAAAGGGTAGTAACTAAATACAATTGGGTAATATGAATACCTCAGAACATCTACTTTCTAAATCAGTTGAATTTTAGATCACTGCGTTGTCGTACGAATTGTTGCTGGGGTTAAAGTGCTGCCACTACAGCCAAGCTTGTAAGCCTTTTGCATATTATGCAATACAAACCATCCTGCTATTTACATTACAGGCATTTAGCAGACACTCAAAATCAAAAACGGCTAACAGTTTACATTTCTTTAGACACAATCTATTTATTCACTGAAGCAATTCAGGTTAAGATGCGTAAGGGCACAGCGAGCAATGCCCTGACCTGGGATTCGAACCTGCAACCAAAGCGTTACAAGCCCAGTTCTCTAACCATTATACTAAACTGCTGGCGGGTTTTGTCTTACAAATATTAACGTGATGTAAACACACAGAACTCAGATACATCTTAGCACGGCCACACAATAAGGCCCCAAACTTCGGTTATTTCGCGTTTCTTCGTTTCCTTCTTTTTTTGAAATTTCTTTTTCTGATTTTACCCCGTTTTTCCTCCCAATTTGGTAGCCAATTACTCCCGCTGTGCTTAGTTCAACCCCCTCCCTCGTAGTTCGCTGCCGTAGTCCTGTGACCGGCAGTGACAATGACGAAGCGCTGCCTCCTCCGAGACGGCACTCGTCGTGCTGTCGACTGTAATTCCGGCAGCCGAGAACCACTCCTGTGCGCAGCGAACTGTGTTGGCTTCCCTCCCCACTCCCTGGGACAGCCAATTGCCGCCCCGATGGCAGTCCTGGCCAGAGCCGACTCTGGCACAATGGGGAACCGAACCCCGGTCGCCGTGGCCAGCGTTGGACGTTGAAACCACTTGACCAATGCGGGACTCCGCGTTTCCTTCTTTCTCTTTATGCTCTTAAAAAGTTTTCTCTCAGTCTGTACTGACATGTAAAACAGCTAAATCTAATTACTGGGACTCAACTCAATATAGAGACATAGAACCAAGAACACCGACATGGAATTAAAGCATGTAGTTGCTTATTATAAAATGCTTGGCTTAAATTATTCATTACGGTCCCCTGAGTAAGCCTCACCAAATCCAAAGTTGTAATCAAGAACATTTACAATGCATTTTCTTTTTATTGTATTTTTTATTAAACATACAAATTGTATGCCATAAAAACAACAACAAAAAACTATTTTCTTCTTGTTTTGTATTTGACAGGCTGAATCACAGCCTCTGTACAGTGGATAGTTCATAGTTCTTGGACTGGACAACATGCACAAACACAGTACAAACGGGGGTTTCAGGAGAGAAGTGGGGGCAGTTTGGGGCTGCCGGGGCTTTTGACCAGGTGTGTGTCTCCCCGGATTAGGATCTCCTGCCGAAGACGTTCGATCTCCATGCTCTGGCGTTGGATGATCCTCTCCGACTCCCCATCAGAGGAGAACGCTGTCACCGGCGTGGCGGGAGCAGACTTCGGCGGTGATAACTGAACAGTCAATGCTAGCGCGGACAGAAAAAAAACATGTTCTTTTCAGAACTGGCAAGAATTCACTAACACCTACACTTCTGAAGCATAATACATTTTATGAGTTAAACTTGAATAATTATGCAACTTGATTTTAATTGTTTGTTGCTTGCGGTCAACATGATATTTATGAACTGTTAAAAGGGGTGGCTCATGAAAATCAACATTTTTCTGTTATTATGTTCAATTATGTTATTATGAAAACGCCTACTCTGACCTACTCTAATGGTGAGCTGTCAAAATTTTGCTACACATAAAGCAGGTTTTTGATAACTTAATGAATCATATTGTATTTCTCTAGATACACAAATTTTGTGTGTCAAAAAAGTAATGAGCAAACAGCCACCCATCATGAGCCCTTTAAGTATAACACTAATGTTACTTGCTTATCTTTAAAATACATATCTGTCTTTTCCTGTTGCAATACAGCTATTTGCCTTAGATGCAATGACATGGTACCATGGCATTGGTGGTTGTAAGTGAGAATACTCTCACCACATGATGTTTGAACACAGTAAAGTAACAAGGACAATGCTTTCATGAAATGAGAAAATATGAAGAATCAGCTTTGCGTTCAGAAGATTCTTCATGAATTGTAACAGATTGTCAGACTCACGGGCATGGCTTCGGAAGTGGTGCAGCTCATGTATCAGGTCCTGGTTCTCGTTGATCAGTAAAGTGTTTTCCTGCATGGTGGCAACCAAGACATACATGTATTTTTCAGGGTTCTAATTGGTGCTGGGTTTACCATTGTAAATCCCATGCTGAGAAGCATTAATTTGCACTTGTGAGACATCTATTAACATTTTTAATAAATCTCGGTAAAGTAAAGCAGTCTAAGTAAAACAGTCTTTCAGCAGTAAAATCTGATCCCACTTTACGGCCCTAATCATTGCGTGTCAGGTCGAAAGGTACAGTGTACTACAGATTGCCACATTGTACTTTCAAACGCAAAACTTTTTTGTGGTGGTATTTCAGGTGTTGCGTCCTACTTCAGTCAAAACATTAAGTTCCCACAGTCACAACTTTCCCCCACAATCATATTTATTTATTTCAGAGACCCCCCATTTTTTCCCAATTTGGTGGCCAATTCAACCCTCTTCTAGTTCAACTATCCCCCCCCCCCCTTTCATACTGTGAACTAAAATCCTAATTTAAATCTTCAACTGCTGTGCTGTATCGTTATACTGTCCAGTAACAAATATTACAGCTAAACAGCCACATTACACTTCCAGTACTGACAGGACCTCCTCTCTCACCGTTATTATCCTGAACTTGTCTGCACGATGGATTTCCTTGTCCTTGGCCATCCTCTTCTTGAAGTTGGCCATGGTCATCTCGAAGTGCTCCTGCTTACGATTGTACTCCGTCATTATGTCACTGTCCCCCCCGCCCATGTTCACCTGGAAACACACACACGCAATGAACAATGCGCTCAACCTGCACCACAGCACAACACACTCCCGTGCATGCATTACATTACATTACATTACATTACAATACAGGCATTTGGCAGACGCTCTTATCCAGAGCGACGTACAACAAAGTGTTAACCGTAGTCAAGAACAGTTTAGCTGAAAGCCACCCTAGCGGGAAGTACAGTTCCAGGTGCTAGGAGCAACCACATAGTTAAACTAGGACCCTGTAGGTAAATGCCCTGTAGGCATGCCCTTTTAAAAGCTTCCTCCTTGATATCCTGAAAAAACCCCAACCAACCAGTTCATTCTTTAAAGAAAGGAACTGACATATTTACTTAGCAATTCATCTCAGCATATTCCTGTATGATACTGAGTAATTCAAGCGAGCCCGAGAGGCTAAAAATGCCCAGCTCAGCACGGTGCCCAGCACTGTGAAATACAAACAAAAGAGCACTTACAGCTCAACTTGAAGTGAATGGAGACGATGCATTGGAAATCGCTAATAAGCTAGTTTTGTGGGTTCGTTTGTTTTTAGGTAGCTATTTATCTAGCCAGCCAATCTATGATATATGGCACAGAAACCTAGCAACAGCTGGCTATCTAGCTAGATATCCAGTGGTGGCAGAGCAAGAGTCCCATATTAACATTAGTGTGCAAGACTCTACTCAGCTAGGCCAAAATATAGCTTGCCAGATAGCTAAGCTGACAGAATGGCAGGCATCACAAATTCATGTTCTAATATCTATAACGGTTAATTGTCGATCATATAATTTACAACTTGAAAGTGCTTTGCTCCACATTTACATCGATCCACGACCAACTGGTATGGCACACTTGGTAGATTTTGGTGGAACTGTCTCACCACCTGTAGATGGCTAGATGAGTCAGGGCCTGTTTTTAAAGCATAGGAGGGTGTAGGATCGTAGGTTTCCTCTGTCTACATTCTAACCATATCCATTATGACCCAAAACAGATCCTAGATCAGCACTTCTACTCTGAGATGCTTTGTGAATATGGGCCCATGTCTCTAAGAGAATCCCGTTACTTGCACATTTCCCCAAGGAAGTCCTTAGTAGCCTAGGCCACCGACAAGCGCTTGTTGTTTTTGTGTTCCCGCTACAGGCTTTGCCTTGTATTTTCTGAACAAGTCTAGGGTAAATGTTTCAGTGTTTTCATTTAGTTATCTCTATTCACCCCTTGGTCCCGAAGGAAAATTGCATGCACGTTTCTTTCTATTCTATTTTATATTAGTACTAGGAGTGTTGTGTTAAGCGGGTGCAGTACAATGACAATAAAGGTATCTTGAATCTTGAATCTTGAATCTTACAGCAGAAGTTAGTGTAGCGGGTGAGATAAGAGTGAGCGATTAGGTGACCCGATTAGTTAGGGACTTGAGTCTTTAGCTCGGCGAGCTAAATCGCTCTCTTGTCGCGTCGAGATCCCTCGGTTCGAAACTCGCTCCGTGCAGAACCAGCCACCAGTTACATTAGCACGTGATACTCTTACAGCCCGGAGAACAGAAGTATCTCACCATACTAGACTGTACGTAGGTCCGGTACAGCTCGCGGATGCTGTCCTTCAGTTTCTTGGGCTCCTGAATGAACTCCACACAGCGGTGTACGTCTGTCTTGAACCTCTGCTCCAGGGCTTGCAAACTACGGACCTGCACCAAGCGTGGAGGGAAAGGGGTGAGTGACAAAATGTCTGGACTGTTGGCTACATTCTCACAACTATCCCCTGGTACTGATTCGATAATTAACCCAGCTGCCATTCATTGCCCTTGTCAGGCCTTGCATAGCAAGCTTTGCTCTGCCGTTCCGTTGTAGAGAATTTTACTTGAGACTGAGCAGCTTTTGTGTGCTTCACTGTGTAGAATAAGACCCTTTTTTTGGCGATGTTTTATTGCTCACAAAGTGTTTAAGTTTGTGCCTCTCCGAAGAGGGCAAAATAAAGCAGATGTTGGCCTTTTTTTCAGCCATGTCCTCCTTCTCCACGGAACACCCGACTGTGCCACAACCTTTTCCACAGTTAGCTAGCTCTTCTAGCCTGTTTGACTGGAGAACACTGATCAAATTTGCTAGCTATATCTAGCTAGCCTGCTATCTGTTAATGACCCTCAGGACTAATTTATGGACCGTCCTACCTGCATTGTGACCTACGTTGCAGCCAGTAATGTACAATACTTGCTGTGATGTAGCTACTGTAGTGCAGCAATTGATATTTTTTTAATCAAATGTCATTGGGCTCTAGTTTCATTGTCAATGCGCAGACAGTGGCGCTAATCCTAGAGGAAGGCGCATTAAGGTGCGTCCTAGTCTATTCTGGTAGTTTAGTGACAAGAGCCGCTAGTGCACCTGTGGCGCAGTTGTAAAAGAGGTTGGTTTGAGAAGAATACATTTACCTGTGGGTGTGTTGAGGGCTTGGTTCACTATGGCCAATCAGATCATCAGATTTCCCCCCCTTTAATACCTCTGCGATAGTGAACTGACCATTTTGTCACGTCTAGTGAAGGGCAAGCACCATGGCTGGCGAAGAGCACGCTATGAGACTTGCGTTCACGACAATAAAATGGAGCATGTAATTGGACAGTATCATGTGGAAATAGTGAACTAAACTAAACGAATATGCATGTGTACCTGTTCCCTACTGAGAAAAGCGCTCAGCGAAAAGCACTGGGGGCTGCCGTAGCCCTGTGACCGGCAGTGACAAAGGCAAAGTATCGTCTCCTCCGAGACGGCACTCGTCGTGCTGTCGACCGTAACTCCGGCACCCCAGAGCCACTCCTGTGTGCAGCGGACGTCTTGTCGGCTTCCCTCCCCCCTCACTGGGGCAGACAGCCAATTGCCGCCCCGGTGGCACTCCCGGCCAGAGCCAACTCTGGCGCGACGGGGGAATCGAAGCCCCGGTCGCCGTGGCCAGCGTCGGACATTGAAACCACTAAACCACGTGGGAGGCACCTGGACAGTAGTGTAATTGCTTTGGCTGTCGCAAACTGAATATTTCTTGCCCGTTTTGGTAGTTTTGTGTTTGGCAATAAAGGCGCTTGCGTCAACATTGGGAAACGCAATGGGGGGTGAGCCAATAAAAGTATCAGGCTATGTGCAAGTTCTGTTCATGACAATTTGTTTGCGTTTCCGTCCTCCCAGACCGCCTCTTAACTCAAACACAGTCCTGACATTATGTGCCAGTTTGGTGACGTTATTAATGGGCACATATGAACAGATAGGGGAGTAAGGCGATAATTCCCCCATCTACCGCCCTCCCCAAACTAGAGCCCGTTGTGTTTCAGAAACACCAAATTAGCAAACTGTGGCTTTGCTATGCTATCTTTTACACCTTTTCATCCATGCAGCGCTAGCTAGCTTAGCCAAATTAGCCAGAGGAAGGCACTTTTCAGAAGCAACTGCCAGTTTGGAATGCTGGCCCCCACACACCCTCTGCATCTCTTTGCGCTTGTCCTCATCCGTGACCTTCAGGTTCATTTTCAGCTCTGTAATGTTCAGCTCCAGCTGGCTATTTTTCCTCTTGAACTGCCCCAGTTCCTCCTCCATCTACCAAAGAACAAAATCAGATGTTATTCACATTATAGCTGTCACTGATCTTAATTTAGGCTTCAATGCATTAAGTGTAGCGTGGCAAGACTATTTTGCTATAGACGCTTGACATCTATAGCAAACTTGACTTGACTGTTCTCAATAATGATGTGATGTAGCTTTCAGAAATGGATTCCCAAAAGGGCAATGCATTTATCAAAGAACAAATTCGATATTTGAAAATGACTGTAAATGGCACTCTGGACACTTCCAAGAACAGCCACAAGGGGCACAGAAGCGCAGGCTTCAGCACAGCACTTCCTCCGTCTCAGGTCTGTGCGAGCTTAACTCGTAGACCGCGGTGTGAAAAGAAACGGTGGCTGGCATCACGTGTTTCGGAGGAGAAAGCGCACTTGTCTGCGCTCCCTTTCTTAACAGCGGGGGCTGCAGCTTAATATACGATTTGGCGTTCAAACCTGGGAGAAAAAGGGGGGAAAGCATAAAAAAGGAAAAGAAAAACAGGGCCCTTTGTGTTTGTGAACCCACTCCAGGGACCTGCATCAGTGGGCACAAAGTACGAGCCCTCACCTTGTGGATCTGATCCCGCATCTCAATGATGCTGTTCTCTTTGGACTCAATCTGCTTTTTCAGCTCGTTGATTTTATAGTCCAACACAAACTTGAATTTTTCCAGGTCACTGTTCTTCTTCCTCATGTCATAGTTGCATTTTTCCTGCAGAGAGACATTAATGTATCCTCTAAGATCAGAAATGCCATTTCATGGGCAGCACTGCAACAACAACAACAAAAATCTCACACTTGAAGAACTTTTGGTTACTACGATTATTATGGTACCACTAGGTCAGCAAGCTATAAAAACGTGCCCTGCCATTGAATACCTAGAGAACACATTAGTTCTGTGCTTTCTACGGGGTTCGACTAGCTCCGACCTCCATTTTTCATGTCACAAAAGCTCAAAATTGCCCAAGTGAGTGACATCACTGGGTCAGTAGGGCACAAAGCAGGCAGTGATGCTCCAACATGCTCATTTGTTCTTGTTCAGAAGACCAATGGCTGCCGGTTTCCCCTTCCACCTGTGAAATGTGCAATGTGTGCCTTCTGTGAGAAGTGTCACATAATGATTAATGCATTCAAGGGGAAGCCAGAACCTCAATTGCTGTTTTACTCTTTTCCACTGCAAAACAAAAGTCAACTGTAGAACGGAAAATGGAACCATCTCATCTCATTTTAGGTCCCTCAGCTGTTGTCTTTCGGCGGTGAGCCTTAAACGGCTTTTACGAGCGTTCAAAATTGTGCGCGTTAATCATAAACAAACGTGCCTCCTTCGCGCCCGGTGCCGTCCGACGCCATTTTTGTCTGCCGCGCACGCTTGAGTTTTCGAAGCGTTTGCAAATGTTCGCGGCGAAACACAAAACCAGCAGGGAAAAAAAGTTTTACATGTCCGCCTTTGCTTGCCAATTGCAACGCGCCTGAGGGTTCTCTTGTATTCCGGAAGCATCCGTGTCTGGCGCAGACCCACCTTTTCCATGATGTTCTTGTCCCGCTCTTGTATCTCCCTCTTCAGGCCCAGGATGTCCTTCTCCAGAGACTTAATGACAGCCTGCAGTTTCTGGAGCTCCAACTTCAGTTTGTCGGCCTCCATGGTTTTGTCACTAATCTCCCTCTGTAAGCTGCTGAACTACCGTGGCACGGTACCGACATGCAAACAGAGAAGAGAGCAGGGGAATATGAGCGCGCATTGGAGGTGTGGGAAAAGATTCATGTGCTGAGTGGCCTGTTTATAGCCATACGGACATCCCGAAAACCATTATTCATACAAATATCCATTATTTGTAGTTGTTATTATGATTCATATTATTACACATATTATTATGTGGTTCTGTGTGGCTCAGTAGGTAGAGCGTGGCGCTGACAATGCTTAGGTTCTGGGTTCAATTCCCGTTGGGACCACGTGTACTGAAAAATGTATGCATTCACTACTGTAAGTCGCTTTGGATAAAAGTGTCTGCTGAATAGCATATATATTCCTCAGGTGCTTAGAAGATGCCCTTATCCACAGCTTAAATCAGCTGTGCGGCATTACAATTCTGCAACTGATTATGGCAAGAAATGTTATGAGAACAAAATGAGCAAAATAAAAGCTAGTGCATACATTGATTAAGCACACACAATGTTTTAGATGTTGTAGCTACTTTCAGAGTGACGTTTCAAGAAGCAGGATAACCTTGTTAGCCTGGCAAATTAGACAATAGCCTATGGCTCTGCTTTTGGTATTCTAACTAACCCAAGTACGGTCAGATAGTGACAACGGAGGTGGGACTAGAACCAAAACAGACTACAGCACGTGGGCTAGCTAATTTATACCAAAAGTGAGTGCCGGCTAACTCAGCAATCCTACTTCGTGGAACACCACCGGCTTCCAGCAATGTGCAAGAATGATTTTTAAATTATTTTTTGCATACTTGCTTTTCTCAGCTCACTTCCAGTTTTACAATGACTAAAATGGTTTCACTCAGTAAAGACACTGATTGGAGCAATACCTCTCTTTTGCACACTCACAGTTAAGAATACAACCAGTCATGATCCACGTGATCACTTCCAATGTTACCAGTTGCTCAGAAGGGCTGTGCCTGAAACAGCCTCGCTTATTTTCTGAGGGAGTGACGATGCGCTGGACATTACATTTACATTTACATTTTAGGCATTTAGCAGACGCTCCTATCCAGAGCGACTTACAAGATGTGCAATAATACATGGTAGGAACAATCATAGTTTGCGCAAGAGATCAGTGCAGTAATACAGCGATAGACATCATTGCAGGCAGCTGCGTACCATACCTGTAACACTGGGAAGGAAAGGGTTAGTGTATTTTTTGTAAAATTATGATTATTTTTTATTAAATGGAGCAAGCAGGGGTATATCGTGTTGAGCAAGTAGGCAGTGGTGATGACAATTAGCCAGATGTACAGAATCCAGTGGTAGTGGAGTCTGAAAAGGTGGGTTTTGAGTCTCTTGCGGAAGATCGCAAGTGAAGCCACTTACCTTTTTCCTCATGATTCCAGTCTCGTCCTTCAGCTGCAGGTTGGCGTCCGTCTTCTCCTTCAGCAACCTCTCGTACTTGAAGCGGATTTCCAGGATCTCTCGGTCCGCGTCCTTCTCCATCTGCCTTATCATCTCCTCGTACTCGCTCCGCTGCTGTTGGGACCTGTCCTGGCACTACAGGACAGAGGGCACAGAGGTGAGGGACGCGGAGGACGACAACGAGCCGAGGGAAGGGGGAGCGTCAGGCTGGGCCGATCCCGTCGGTGCTTTCACCTGGCCTGGCCAGAACTGACCTCGTCCGTCTGCTTCTTTCAGGCAAAGAGGTGCTGTCGCTGTTTTACTGCCACGTTCCCTTCGAGCTTAAGCACTAAAAGTGACCGGGCAGGGCTATTTTTATTGAACAATATTACCTTTATTTCATCAGGGTAGGTCTACTGAGAACTGATTTCTCTTTTGCAGTGACAACCGGGGGAATCAATGTGGGTATGGAATGCAAGGGATTGTGTAGCAAATCGGATGTAGGGGATGATTAGGTGGCCGGATGTAGAGAGACAGTTTTTTGTGTGAATTTGGCCAGGACACTGAGGTTGGCACCCTTACCTTTCCCAAAAGTGCCATGGGATCTTTTCTGAATGAGTCAGGACCTCAGTTTAATGCCTTACCACAAGGACAGCACCGTGCCCCCATCACTTTGCTGGGGCGTTGGATTTCTATTTGGTCCAGAGGGAAGGGTGCTCACCAACTCCTGTTCCAGCAGCAACTGGACTCCCTTCCAAGTGTCAACCAAGCCCACACCTGCTTAGCTTCAGCAGTTCGACATGACAAGTTCACAGGGTGGTATGGCTGCTGACTATTAATCCCAGGTCAGATGAACACCCTCTGACATGTCAGGGGAAACTGGTTCCCCCCCCCCCTGCGCTCCCATTCTCACCTCCTTGAGTTTAAGGAGTTTCTCCTTCAGCTGGGACTCATAGCGCTGGGTGTGCTCCTCCAGCGCCAGGCTCTTGCTCTCCTCCATGCTCTGCAGCTGCCCCTCGTACTCCTCCTGCATGCCCTGCGACTTGTGCTGCAGCTCCTGGTACCTCTCGTACTCCAGCATCAGATTCTGGAGACTGGTAGACTCTGCCAGGGAGAGGAGTGTGAGTGAGAGAGCGAGTGAGTGAGCGTGAGGGAGGTAAGGAGTGAATGAGTGAGTGAGGGAGGGAGGGAGGGAGGGAGGAGTGAGTGAGTGTGAGTGAGTGAGTGTGAGTGAGTGAGTGAGGGTGAGTGAGTGAGGGAGGGAGGGAGGGAGGGGAGTGAGTGAGTGAGTGTGTGTGACCGAGTGAAAGAGTGAGTGAGTGAGGGAGGGAGGGAGGGAGGGAGTGAGTAAGTGAGTGTGAGCGAGTGAGTGTGAGCGAGTGAAAGAGTGAGTGAGGGAGGGAGGGAGTGAGTGAGGGAGGGAGGGGAGGGAGAGGAGTGAAACACCCTCTCTTCAGTCCTCCCATCAGCATTCAGTCACGGCACCAGAGCAGGGAGGATGTGGGTGATTTTGTTGGATGTCATAAACTACTGAACAGCGTTTACCGTGATCCAGCTTCTCCTTAGTGTTCATCTCCACCACTCTTTCCATGGACTCTCTGTGGTCCAATTCCATCCTCTCTTTCTCCACCTTAAGAACCTGCAGGGGAATTGTGGGATCATCAGGACAATCTTTTCCCACCAATTTGTTTCCCCCCTGATAATGGAATCGCAAGTTGTGCCTCTCTTGTCGGCGCTGTGAGGCCCGCACCCACACAATGAACACTGAGGTTGTACCGCATGAAGGAGAGGTGCATCATTCCCTATTACTTCCCCTTGTATTCATTTATTATACCTGTGTTAGGACAGGGCTAACTGAGTCCTGCTGCTATGACTGCTGGACTGCTGGCCAAGACTGGAAACCATGACGGTGACGAGCGGCAGTGTAGTATAATGGTTAGGGAACTGAGTTTGTACCGTAACCTTTTCAGGTTCGATTCCCAGGTCCCCACCCCACACTCTCACCTGCTGCCAAGGCCGCTACACTGCACTGCCATTGTACCCTTGAGCAAGGTGCGTTGCCTGAACCGCTAAATGATCCAGCTGTATAAGTGGATTGTATGTAAAGGAAGACCTCACAGAGTCTCGTAGAGTCTGCGTATGAACGAGAGAGCATGTGGTGAAGGAACTTCAGCTCACCTGGTACTTTGTTTGAAGAGACTCAATGTCCTGCATGAACTTGTCGGTAATGTCGTGGACCTCCTTCTCGTGGTCCATGCCCTTCAACCGAAGCTGGAACTGGTTCTCCAGCTTCAGCTCCTCCACCCTCGTTTTTAGCTCCAGCATGTTCTGGTTCTGAAAGGTTGGCGATAAGACGGAGGAAAGGAATTCACCGAACCTGCACAAGCATCTGCAGGTCACGGTTGAGCTGATTAGCAGCAGTGTAGTGTAACGGTTGGGGAGCTGGGCTTATAACTCAGAGGTTGCGGTTTGATTCCGTTTTGTTGTACAAGGTGCTTAACCTGAATTGCTTCAGGTGTATACATGGATTGTATGTAAAAGAAACCATACAGATATGGCAACATACCATGACATATCTGGAATCATGAAACCCCCCCCCTGCCCCCAAAACAAAACACCCAAAAACCACCCTGGACCAAATTGTCCCCGTGAAGAACAATGTTGTGCCCCATGTGGTTTCGAGGGAACGTGCGTACCTTGTTCTCCAGGTCAATCTTGGTGATGAGGATCTCCTCGCTGTAGTAGATCTCCTTCTCCCTCTTCAGGCCGTGCCTCTCCTTGTCAATGATCTTCCAGAAAAGCAGGCAGCCGTCTTCTGACACGGTCAGCAGGAACTGGTCGTCGAAAGTGACGAGCATCTGAGGACACGCGCAACAACTTGTGAACTTCACAACAGCCACTCAAAGACGTATGCGGTCGGAGACACAAACTTGTTTGAAAAATGTGTAGAAAGCCATGAATATGAACGATGCTTTGTGAAATTGAATTGTAAAACATGTGTACACGTTTTTATTTGGCGACATTACTCCAGGAATGTGAAAGCCAAGCACCTTTCCTCCACTGTTGAGCAATGGCACCTCCCCTGACATTTACAGGAGATTCACTCAATAAATCACTCAATTAATCAAACTAACGAAATAAGCTTTCCATTTTGTTACAGTCAGGGCTTGTTGCAGTAACGTAAAACAAGGCGGTTACCTTGGTGATTGAAGCCGCGTGACCCTGGTACTCAGTCCAGTCCTTGTGCAGCGGTAAGGGGTACTTCATGACCCGGATGGTCCCAGAAGAGGTGCCTGTGAAGAGCATTCGACCAGAGTGGGAGAAGGCGACAGCTGTGTAGGTCGTGTCATTGGCTGGAACGTCTTTCAATATCTGTCAATCAGATAGGGGCGGCAGTGTAGTATAAAGGTTAGGGAACTGGGCTTGTAACTTGGGAGATTGCAGGTTAAGATTTCCACGAGGGGCACTGCCCTTAACCTACATGCCTAAATGTAATGTAATGCAATCAGACAACGATGCAGCACCGTGGCTGTGTTTCATAAACATGGAACACAATGAGAGATTCATCCCTTCATGGCTAAAAAGAAACATCTTACTCCCAAAGCACATTTGCCTCTACGCCTCCGAGCCACGCTCAGAGGCAGCGCACAAGAGATCTGGGTCACTTTCACATCTCAGCAGGGTGACCTCCAATCATAGTGAAAACATATGATTTGTTTTCAGGGGCTGTCAAAATAGCATTTAGTTTGAACCACTTTGGTATGTGTGAATTTCATGGTGTCAAGGTAAATCTCTATGAAGTTTTGTTTCCCACCATTCTTAAACCTTCATAAGACTGGTTCAGCAAATCCTTGACTCTTTGCCCTTTCTATGCGTTCTCATGAAGCATGCCCTTTCGAACAAAAACCAAGAAAGACCGTTAACGTACGTGGTGGTCTTGAATCTCTTTCAGGGTGGAGTCTGTCCCCACAGCGAAGATAATCTTGGCGTCGGGGGAGATGGCGATGCTGGTGTACATGCAGGTCTTGAGGACGCACTCCGACTCGCGTTTACTGGTGAGGGTGTTCCACTCGTACACGGCGCCGTCCATCCCGCACGACACCAGCCTGCTGTCGTCATCGCTCCACATAATGGAGCGCACCTGAGACACAACGGCAGCCACAAATCTCACCAAGCTCTCCCGCCATTTTGGGTCTCCTCCCATGCCACGACATTCAGGATTCCAAAAATAGGCAGCAGTGCAGTGTAGTGGTTAGGGAACCGGACTGGTAACTCAGAGGTTGCTGGTTCGATTCCCAGGTGGGGGCACTGCCATTGTACCCTTGAGCTAAAGGTACTTAACCTGAATTGCTTCAGTAAAATATCCAGCTGTATAAATGGATTGTATGTTAAGAAATGTAAACTGCGTAAGTCAAGCGTAAGTCACTCTGGATAAGAGCGTCTGCTGAATGCCTAAAATGTAAAATATGAAGGCTGGCTGACCATCTGAAAACTGTGGTTTCTACTACATGAACGTTAACACAACAGAACCCTTCATGTTAGAAACACTATTACTGCTACGTCTACCTTGTTTCAAGAATGGAAGAAGGGCCTCCCGGGTGGTCTAGTGGTTACAGCGTTCGATGCTGGACACTGCGACTGGGGTTCGATTCCACCGGCTGCGCCAGAGTCGGCTCTGGCCGGGAGTGCCACTAGGGGGTGGCGATTGGCTGTCCGCCCCAGGGAGGGGGGAGGGAAGCCGACAGGAAGTTTGCTGCGCACAGGAGTGGCTCTGGAGTACCGGAGTTATGGTCGACAGCCTGACGAGTGCCGTCTCGGAGGAGACGATACTTCGCCTTTGTCACTACCGGTCACAGGGCTACGGCAGCGAACTCATTATACGAGGGGGGGGATAGAGGGACATGAAAAATAGAGGGTGTAATTGGCTACTAAATTGGGAGAAAATGCTAACAGTTTAATTTTTATATGGTACTGAATAATGCAAGGGAGCCTGAGAGGTGAAACAAGTGGTTAGGGAGCGTTCAGAGTGGTCAGCAGAGCACCATACCAGTAGAACAAAATACAGTCAAACTTGTAATGAATGGAGAAAATGAACTGGATTAGTTAGCCTAGTTAGCTATGTAGCCAGCTAGACAACCTAGCAATGCATTACTTTACATAAATATGACACCAGCCTGCTAGATAGCTATACAGAATTTGCCAGGGTAGAGCCTCATAGTTAGCGTTATAGGCTAGCGTATATCTCTCTACTAAACGAGCCAAAACCTATCTTGCCAGCTAGTGAACCTTACAGAATGGTCGATATCACAATTTCATGTTTTAATATCTATAATTAATTGTTGAACATATAATGTATAACTAGCAGATGAATTTGACGAGGTACCAGCTAGCGATGAACGTTACCCTTGTGGACTGTATCGGTGGAGATTTAGAAAGCCAAACTAATATAATGTCAGTTTATGTTACCATGACTCCCCGGAATGTCAGAATAACACAAAACAAAAAAAGATAAAAGGCCTTAATGGATTAAATATTCATAATTTTGTTTAGATCTTGTCAGTTTGTACCATTGAAGTCAATGGAGCGCCAGCCCCTTTGTCTCTCGTTGCTAGGGGACGTCACGCCGACTTCTTCCATAAGAATGTAATGCAATAAATAAGAAAAGCGTCCCTCAAATAATGCACCTGTGACATTTGTTCATGTACCAAAGACATGTTACTGGACCAATGCTCCCAACATGATAACATATATATTTTAGAACGGCATCATGAATAATAAATAGTAATAAAGTCAGATTAATCATTATTTAAATAAGGTCCCATGGTCTTCCAGACTTTCACACATACCCAGCTGTGATTGGTCCTGTATAGGCCTGCCATTTTATTGGTTAGATTGCAAAAACAAGGCCTCGGGCACTCTCTGACATTTTGGCGTGCATTCTATCACGAACAGCAGTTGCATTCGATTATTGCTTTATGATACGTGACTTTTACACATTTTTATGAAAACACCTTCTGTGTTCCGAGTCTCACCTTTCCGTTGTGTCCCTTCAGGTTCCGTACGTTTTCTAATGTTGTCGTGCAGTAAATGTGAATGACGGTTCCATTGACAGCAGCAAACAGGTGTCCCCCATTACTGAAAGCACACTGAGGCAAAACAACACAGTCCATAAACATCCATACATACACATAAACAAGGCACACATTTTTGGAAACTATTTGCCTGTCCCATAACTGAAATATCGTCTGTAAACTTGGGACAGTGAGGAATAGCACATAAAGCCACCTTCTCCATGGCCAGAAAACATGAGTTTAGCCTGGCTGTGTGTGTCAATTCAGGTCGTCCAAATCAACCAATCACCAAGAAGCATCATTATTCAATATGCATAACATCTGCCTTTCACTGCAACATTTTGTTTAATTTCACATACGATTGTACGCTGCAACATATATTAGACATTGTAGTTTTTGCATTCCATAAATGTAGAGTTCCTGAACTCACAGGGCATTAGCATATTTGAATGCCCTGTGAGTTTTACAGTGTACGTTTTACCATCGTATGGACAAGCACATTGGGAGTTATTGCGGTTGTTGGGGAAAGTCAAAGCAGTTTGTCGATTGTGTTGTTGCGATACAAAACGTCACAAGGAACCCCTGAAATTTGCCTTCCATCGGTTGATGATTTATCCACGTTTCCTTCATGGTTTGTCAGCGCTTCTGTCAACGTTGGTCCTACAGATGCTAGCTATTTCGTGATGTCACATGAAATGTATGAGTCCTTCCACTAGCAAAAAGGACCAGGTCTTGGATTTGAATGGAATTGCAGTTTTTTCCCCCCGAGACCCACCTCTCTACACCCGCGAACAGTGAACTCCATGAAGGTCCTGATGTCATCGATCAGGAGGTTCAGCAAGCGCAGCTTGTCACAGAAGCCCACCAGGACGAACAGGCCAGTGGGATGCAGGGCCACACTGAAGGCCTGCTCCTGGAACTCTTTGTGAAGCTCCAGCTCGCTGGATAGAGGATAAGAGGATAAGCAGAGCGGAGGGGTTATCACACCTAGGTCTAATATTTTGAGACGACGTAACAACACATTTATTTCAAACTACGATGAATATCTGGAAACTGACAAGTGCTTAGCATACGACTGTCCAGGTCCTGTGATCGTTCATAACATCGCCTCAACCGTCCGTTAGAGACCACTTTAATACCATGTGTTTCCGACTGCAGGTTGAATGCACAGGCCCCCACTGCCGCTGGTCTAATTACAGTTCTCCAGTTTGACCACCTGTACCATTATGTACACCTTTCAAAAGATTACGTTCGGTAAAATAATTCCCACGGTACCGTTTCTCCTTTTTAACGGTGCTCACTTTATAAAAGGAAAGTTCAAAATGCGCAGGTGACGTTGCATTCCATTGACGCTTGCAGTCCAGGCGGCAGTGTTGGCACAATGATTAAGGAACTGGGCTTGTAATGCAAAGGTTGCAGGTTCGATCCCTGGTGGGGCACTGCTGTTGTACCCTTGAGCTAAAGGTACTTAACCTGAATTGCTTCAGTAAATATCCAGCTGTATAAATGGATTGTATGTAAAGAAATGTGAAACTGTGTAAGTCGCTCTGGATAAGAGCATCTGCTAAATGCCTGTAATGTGGCAAGTGCTGGTTTTTAATTTGGTTTGAACATTGTGAAACCACGGCATTTATGTTGCCCTGTGGCAGTGGGGGGGTGGGTGGGCGTGGCCGTGCTGGGTCAGGGGAAGGCGATCACTGACTGTCAGCACCGTGGACAGCGGGCCTCAGGACCACAGACAGTGGCTGTCTACGGCCCTGCCTACTGCTTCCCACGCTCAACTCTCTCTATTATTTAATCAGCGCAACCGCACCCTATTCCCTGGTGTCAAGGGGGGCTTCCTACAACTGTCTGTGCCCTGAAGAGAAAAGAAGACAAGACAAAACAAGACAAGACACTGCGTGATCCCAGCCTTAACATTAATCAAAGTTCTCTTTGAATTTTTTGTAGACTCATTTATATGTTTGGGCGATCTCTTCCCTCAGAGTTACACTTTCGTTTGTTTTATTGTTTTCCCCTAGTACCCAGTAGAACCCAGAAGTAGTTCCCTAGAACCCAGTAGAACCTTTGGGCTTTGATTCTGTGGTTTGTGTCCTGACACACTACAGCAATTAGTAATTAGTTTCATACAACTCATTTGAACCCTGGAAAAGTACTGTGGTATGATCAAAGCTTTTCTTTACGATTCAGGGCGACCCACACAACTAAAAACACCTGGTCTGAGCCCAAAGAGGAGCTGTGTACAGAGACGGCTGGCCGTACTTGGTCTCGAAGTTCCAGATGCGCACGGAGCGGTCCACGGAACAGGTGGCTACGATCGGCTTGCGGTAGCAGATGGACAGGCCCGTTATGGCGTCCGAGTGGAAGGATTCGGTCAGGAAATCAAACTGGGCTTGGTGCCCTGGCTGAAGAGAAAGCACAACAAAACCCAATTTAGCCCTTGATTGTCAGACCCCATGTTTGCCGCCTGAGGTGCGTTCAAAGTGGCGGGTAAAGGTGAACGTTCGCAAATGTTTGCAAACAATTTCGAACTGATTTTTTTTGTCCCGGCTCTGTGTCCCCACGAGCGTTTGCGTAACGAATGACTGAACATCAGTGTGAGAACCAGATGGCGCTGATGCGGACAAGATGTGTTTAATGCGAACAATTTGAAACTTCGGCTCAAGTTTCACCGTTCAAAGAAAACAATTTTGTTGGGCTGTTTGCTAAATCTGAACGCACCTCTGGTCTAGCAGGAGGGGGGGGGAAGTGAATGTGAATGATGGCCACAGTACCTTGCCTATCTCTGCAGAGGACAATGGGATGCTATAGAGCTGGCCGCGGTCAGTACAGCTTGTCAGGCTTTCCTCTGAAGGACTAAAACACAGGGTCACAACCTCCTGCTGCTCTGCCTGGCTGGGGTCATTACTGTATGGATCTTGGGGTATCTGGGAAATACACACACACACACACACACACACACACAACACACACACACACACACACACACACACACACACAAGCACTATACTGAACACAAGACGTACGTATATAACATCGCTCAAATGGTACATGCTTGCTATTCATGTTAAAACTTGCACGTGATAAAGCTTGTTAAGATTGCCCATGCTTATCAAATAAGGGCATATGGGTTTGAAGCAGGTTGGATATTATTGAAATCATCACATTACATTATAGTAATTTAGCAGACACTGTTATCCAAGGGGCGATTCACAACACAAAAGAACAAACGTGCATCCACACGAGTTCTATGAGCAACAGTGACACAGATCTGGCTAACAGAAATCAGAATGTTTTTAAATTATTTTGGAAAGTTTTATATATTTTTGGTTAGTGAAACTTTGAAAAAAGTATCAAAATCTCTAGTGGATTAGTTGATTATTCAGGTTCTGTTCAGGGGCTGCATCGGTTTACCCAAGGTGATTAGTGTTTGTGAGTGAGAATGGGAACAGCACTGAGGAACAAGGAACAATTGAACAGAACAACATCAGGAAAAAAAGAATGAAGAACACACCTAAATAAGGAGAGGACTAGTGGAGGATTGAGGAACAGAACTGAGAAAGATTAGGACATTGTGTACAAAAACAAACTTGAACTTTTCCCTCCTTGTGTTACAGGTACGTTTTGCAGCTGCCAACGATTATGTCTATTGCTGTATCGCGACACTGATCTCTGGCGCGGACTATGATTAATCTTACCATGTATTATGCAGATTTTGGAAGTCGCTCTGGATAAGAGCGTCTGCTAAATACCAAAAATGTCAAATGTATACAGAAGGAAAAAAGGGAGCCTGTTGTTAGTAACTCAGTGAGTATAACTTTCATATTAGGCATTAGCCATTTTGTAGTTAGCCATTTTGATTAGGCAGTTGGACTTCAAAAAAACAAACAAACAAACAAAAAACAAAAACACAAGTATGGTACCCGGATCTCAGAGCACTTCTTGTAGCCGTCCTTATCTTCCATCTTCTCAAACAGAAAGACCATCCCTTGTCCGACAGAGCAGACAAACCCCTTGGAGTAGTTCTTGATGGCTATGACTCGAGGAAGCTGGGAAGGGGCTGCCTCTTCTTGCTTCTTCTCCGCTGGTCTGAAATGCAGAAACAAAGCTAATCTGTTATGCATTTCCAAACATGTTTTACAGAGTAAGCCCTGATATTACAACTCAGAAAAGGCAGTGCATGCATGCTCCATCTCCATCTCCTCAGCACCTTTCCGGTTCGTGCGTCGAGGTCTTGGTGATAACGTTCATCTCCCAGCGTAGTTCTCCAGAATCGAACACCAGCAGCCGGCCCGTCTCTGTGCCCGCAATCACCCGCTTCTCTGACAACCAATCATGTGACAGGAAGTTGCCGACCTCCTGCTTCACGGAATTGAATTGTTTCAGGGTCCCCTCAGCATATCGGATGAGCTTGAACACCCCGTTTCCACTCACACATATCTGAGTGTTGTCCTGAGGGTTGAAGCTCACCTGCAAACACAAAGTTATAGACAATGTGTCAAATCCACATGTTACCGGGCAAAATTATATATCAATCAATTGGTCACACCAAAATGTATGAGAAAACCCGGGGAATGTATTTGGTTGGACAAACCGAGAATTACGTATGTCACCTGTACCAGTCCAACCAGTGGGTATTCCAAGGGCCGGTTCTACATGTTCTACATATACTGAGAACCCTGTAACAGGGAGTCCCCAGCTGCAGAATATATATTGTTTTGATCAATTAGGTCACAAATAGGTCACGCACGTTCAAAATGTTCTCTCCCCGCCTCTTTTGATGGGTGACACTTTTGACTATCCAATCAACTTATTGCTTCAGTGATTGGTTTATGGGAACAAGACAGCTTTCGAGAAACAGAATGCCAGCTAGGAGCATGGCATCTTCAGGTAGGCTTCTGCGTACTGATAGTAGTAAACCTACGTACCAACCTCACAGGAAAAAATGATGCAGCTAAACACTTATCTTTGGAACATTCTGGAATATATTAAAGACTATTGCCAAATGTAATGTAATGCCAACAAACAGGCTATACTCTACAATGCTGATTTCTCAATTGTCCACAGTATGTTGAATCTTATTTTTGACCCAAACATCAGCATTGTGGTTGACATAGCTAGCTAGTTATTTGAGGCAATTTATTTTAGAAGTCAGATTAAAAAAATTAACTAATTAATTCCAATTAGTCAATCAATTTTAGCTATATCAATATTTACGAGAAGCAACATTTTTCAATTCAAATGGATTTTGGCCACGTGAATCAATGGCATTAATCTAAGCAGCAAAATCTTGTTTATTTTGACCCAAACATCAAAGCATTGTGGTTGTAATGGATTTTTTCGAAATTGTCTTTCTGCATCAAATATGCGAACAAATATGTGAACTATTTAAAAATATATATATTTATTTATTAACTAAAGTGGGAAGCTAGCTTGAAATGTATAAAGAGACCATAAATGTTAACTCTAATTTACAAATGTAAATTTTTTAACCCCTGGAAATTAAGCTTGCCCTAATTTATTTATTCAGTGCTTGAAAGTCAGTACTGTGGATAGCTAGCAAACATTAGCTATGAAGCTGAATGATGGATATTTGCTAGCTAGGTAGTACATACATATAGATATATGATGTTCCCCTCTGACATATGTCCTCCTTCTACTGCTCCCTCTTCACCCCAATCCTTTGTATTATGAATCACAATATATTTGCTTACTGTAATACCATGATATGTATTTATCTATTCGTTACTGTATATATTTCTACATTTATTAATTAATTAATTCATCCTTCATTCATTCATTATCTAACCTGCATTTTCTATTCCTGGTCAAGGTCGCGGGGGGGCTGGAGCCTATCCCAGCATGCATTGGGCGAGAGGCAGGAATACACCCTGGACAGGTCGCCCAATCCATCGCAGGGCACTACATACACCATTCACTCACAGGGAATTTAGACTCTCCAATTAGCCTAACGTGCATGTCTTTGGACTGTGGGAGGAATCCGGAGTACCCGGAGGAAACCCATGCGGACACGGGGAGAACATGCAAAACTCAGAAAGGCCCTGGCCGGGATCGAACCAGGGACATTCTTGCTGTGAGGTGACAGTGCTATCCACTGCACCGCCGTGCTGCCCAAATGTATTATTTTTTAATTATTATTTTGAAAGGTTTGGTCCTCCATACAAGGTCTCTTTGACACAAGTTTTGCAAAGGTGATAGGTGACCAGAACAGGAAACAAGCTCTTAAGAATCGTTTTGCCTGGCTGCCTGCTGCTTTACCTGATATACAGGGTTGGTGGCCCCACCGGTGATCAGTGTAGCAAGGTGCTTCTGTTTCTGCCAAACCCAGTAGAAGAGGGTCCAGTCCGGGGCTCCTGACTGGCCAATGAGGTATTTCGAGTCATGGGAGAAGGCCATGCAGACAAAGGTCTGCACTGCGACCTCTCCTCCGCTCAGTGTCTTTCTCTTCTTGTTCTGCTCATTCTGCAGATCGTAGATTGAGATGGTGCCTTTCTCAGCCCGCTCTGACACAGCCAGGTATCGCCGATTAGGGCTTATGGCCAAGGCCTGCATTCCTTGGCTTTTCTCCATGCCTGAGGGAACACACAGCCACTTGTGCCTTGAGTCACTTAATCTAATATATAATATATGTCATTTAGCAGACGCTTTTATCCAAAGCGACTTACAGTAGTGAATGCATACATTTTTCAACATATGTGGCTCCAGTGTTGGGAATTGAACCCACAACCTAAGCATTGCCAACGCCATACTTGAGTCATACCAACAGAGCCACACAGAACCAAATCTGAATTTCTCAAGTAAATGAGAAATGTCTGACAAAATGTATGTGGAAGTGGCAATAACCAGATAGCGGAACAACATGGAATTGATACATTGAGGATATTTGAAATAAGGTCAGCTACTTGTGTCCAGAACTGTGCGACCTTAGGGAAATTCCCACATCATATGCATGCGAGTGGCAACAGTTTATTTAGAATTTAAGGGACACAAGGGACAATACGGGCTGGCGGTTAACTTCATTTGGAAACGTTTTCGAGGGTTATGAAAAACTGTTGCAAGTTAAGCTCCAAAGTGCTGCAGTGTTTCATTTTCAAATATAACAGCTGAACTGTTTAAATGTAGGTTTATGTGTCACTTTACATACCTGGAATGAACCTCTGAGTTTCCTCGTCGAGGTTGTATCGCACACAGTGGTTTCCCGCAGGAAAGACGACAGTTTGTTCATCAATATAAGAGATGTTGTTAGCCACTCCGGGTCGCACACCGAAGATGAAATGGGCCTGAGCCACAATTTGAGAGCTAGCCATGCTTCAGTTGTATCGCGTCAGAATCTGATCCGCCTGCCAATGAATAGAAAAACAAATTTTGTGGCTAGCTAACGTTACCGCGCTAGCTTATCTGTGCTGTGTTCAGTCTATAGCTGAACTTGACAAATGGTACAGTGAACAAGCTAACGTAACGTTAGAAAACTGTCCTTGGTTTGCCCTAAAAGTTTGGCACTGTTCTACATCCAGCCCGCTATTCAGATCATAATCGTGTTACAGTAACGTCAACATGAGTTAAATGCCAGTACAGTACGGTACAGTACTATTACGTTACACAATTTTTTTGACTTTAGATAACGTTTAGCAAACTATTGAATTAGCAAAAGTTACGTATTCTAGGGATGTCTTGTTCAGGTTAATTCGTGAGGTTTAACAGCTAAAATGTGAGCTAAGTTACATGCATTCTCTCTGTAAATTATACGTATTGAAAAGTGGAGAAGGATGTGAGGTTGGTTTGATAATTGTAGATATAAAACGTCTTACCTTTAAAATATGTTAGCTAGCCAACCAGTTCGTGTCTTCTGAAAACGTTGGGGCAGAGTTGATTATGGTTACCAAGGATACTCAAAGCTAACGATCTCCATAGCAACGACCGTCGGTCCGTCCCAGTATGGGGATGGCTAGCGTGACGTCACGTATTACTTCCGTGTCCAGCATTTTTGTAGTCTAATGCGGCCAATGTAAACAGCAATGGCTACAGCCCAGGAACCGGTCACCTTTTTTACTGTGACATCCTACTTCGCTGACTTCTCAAAGTCTGTGAAAAAGGGTCTCAACTCGTATAACTCAAACCGAGTTATAAATGTTAGTTTAATGCCAGGTGGAACTTTAACTGGGAAAGTCCAGGCCTCAATGAAAAAGAAGAGCTATGAGGTTGAGGTGAGACAGGGTGTTAGCAATAAAGCTAGCTAGTTAGCTGCCTGCCGCATCGATAACGTTAGCTAGTGTTTATTAGCTATGTTAGAAAAAGTGGTTAGTTGACAACGTAACAGACAATTTTACACGTTTTTCTTATGTAAATACTACACACTGGAAATGTCTTACAAGCACCAGACAGGTTAGTGAAGTTAGGATTGGTAGCCTAGCGCTAGCTAGTTATGTAGCCTAATGTAAACACAGGACGTTGCTGGCTGTCTTAGCAGTGTTTAGGGTGAGGTTAGCCAAGTTATTTTCATTCAGGTACAGGTTGAGGGACAGGAGGTGAAGGCAAGTACCTTGCCATCCTTCTTCTTGTGTTAGCATAGGGAATATTACTGTTGTGTCATCCAAAAAGACTTTCATTTAGAGGTAATTCACACCACGACCATGTTACTATCACAAGATAGTGACTTAACGATAACGTTATCAGCTCTGGAAACGAGAGTGATAAATTCTGTTTGGCAAAGAAGGGGCTAACGTCAGCTATTTGGCTAACTGCAATGCATGTTCTGCTTTGCTGTCCAATGTCCACCAAAACACACACGCACACAGTCTCACACACACTTTATCATTTTGCCTCAACGTTATATAGACAGGTAACGTTATGTAAACTAAGTTTAGCGCTAGCTAACGTTACCTAACTAGTACCTACCGTAGTAACGTTAGCCTAGCTAGTACTACAGGCGCTAGCCTGTTTAGCCTGCCTGGCGCTAGCCTGCCTGTTAACTGTTATTGTTCATCATTGAGATCCAACTTACCGTATAAACTTCAGCCACCTTCTCTTCTCTTTGTCGTCGGGAGGAAAGCGGTAGTAAGAGACTGTTTTGTTGACATCATTTCTATTGCTGCAACACGGACACAGCACTGCACCATTTTACTGCCTTTGAATATCCCGCCTGGAAGCAACAGGACACGGAAGGGGCGTTTTGGAATATGATGACGTAGCGCCTAGCCATCCCTATAGCTCCGACCTGTCACAGACGTTCGGTTAATGTTTTGGGTCTAAAATTGTCACTCGAGAATACTTCATATTGTTATGAAGTATTCTAATATCAGTTTTAACATTTGTAATTAAGTTTTTTTTTTTAATAGTTCGATTTTTAATAATAGTTAAATAATAAAAGAACATATACTTCTAACGTTATCCATTTAGCTAAGTTAAGTGAGGTTTGGACGAGCATAGCAAGCCTAACCGGGGACAGGGGTCGCAAATTAGCTCTGGCTAGAAACCCTGTATGTAGGGCATCTGTTTAATTGTGTTTGTTTTTTTAACTTGTAACAATGTTTAATTGCATTGTCCCTGCCAAATAAACAACCAAATAAAAAAAATAAAAAACACTAAAGTTTCTCAAATCACGGTTGTCGTGGGCCGAGCACTTCTATTTTTCCACACTCCCTTTACCTGGGAGTCAGGTGTGAGGACACTGGCCAATCGTTTGCACTAATTGTTCAATTAACTACCTGAGATAAAGGAAAAGCAGGACCGAATTTGCATTCGTGGGCCAGATTTGAGTAACCATGCACTAAAGAGTAGGCCTACCTTAATAAACACACAAACCACCACACAGTTAAATAGCTAGTTAGGAACTATTTTTCAGATATATCGGTCTGGACGGACGTACAGGAAATGCACAATAATAAATTGGATATAGTAATATTCAAACTGAACCCTAGATGGTGCTGTTACCCTATGCATTTGTGATTAAAATAGTTTCATTCAGTTAGTGAAGGAGAACATCTAACATTGTCACTTTCCCTAAATAAAAACAATCAGATCCATTGCTAACAAGAGTCTGTCACTGCATCTGGTTAATATGATCTGATAAAGAGCCATTTGTATTGATCTCACAGTCAGCTGTGAATTTGACTCCTTGCAGAAAATATTCACCCCCCTCTCCCTCTCTCTCTCTCTCTGTCTCTCTCATTACCTCACTTTCTCTATCCCTCCCTCTGTTTCTCCGAGAAGGAGGATGGAATGCAGTGCAAGACAGAGGGAGCACTGATAGATTGGGGGTAAGGTATGTGAGCCAGCTCCTCCACCTCTGTACACCTGCTGTCCCACTCCAGTCAAAGGCTTGGGTTGGGAGGGGGGGTACTGTATGTTCAGTTCTGGTCTAGGAGAGAGGAAGGGAAGGAGTAACAGAAACCAAGACTGAGAAAGAATGGGGAAAGCCTGACAAAACAGTGTGTCTCCGACAGAAGCAGAGTGTTTGGTGGAGCAATAGGAGACATTCACACATGTAAACTCTCATAGCCTTGCCCATGGGCATGGCATGACATAACAATTGAAGTTTAAATGATTTTTGCAATGCTGGTTTGAGATGGTAACTTTCTTTTGTAGTACCAAGTTGCCACCACCAGAGGGAGCTCGTTGGCTAATAAACACATCTTCTATACCTATCGCTTCTCTCCTTTGTTCGCCAGTACTCTAGTGTAGACCCATACAGAAAAATGATATACTGTAAAATATATTTAGGCAAAATATATCTTAGAAAAGTATTAGAAAAAATATTTAGAACATATATTTGAAGTGAAGCCAATGATTCAAAAAAATATTTAAGAAGTATATTGCAATATATGTCATTTCCGTGCAAAGATATCACTTCACTCTGTCTCTTGTTAGCTAGCTGTGTTTCTTGTCAAACTGTCAATAATCTTCATTCATTTTACTGGTGTCTAAAGGATTGAAGTGTTATTGGAGCCAGGTCTGTTGTCGTGTTCTGCTGTCTCACAGCTCTTTCACATAGTTTTGCTCTAAAGTGAGTATGCGCCCCTTGTTTTTCTTGTTATTGCTTGCACTAGTGAATTTCAGACTGGCGCATAGCTGCATTTGGCCTGGTACTGTAAATAGGAACTTGTCTGGTCCTCTTTGACAGAGAGAGAGAGCATGGGTGGGCTACATTAAGTTCTCAGTATGTAACAGACAGGGTCAAAGACAAAGTGCAGCCCTGCATTGCTGGGCCCTTTTACTGCCCTGTCTCCCCACCGCTCCCCTCCCGGCTCTTTGTGAGGGTGTAGTGATGAATGTGCTGTGCTGTGTCTTTGCTGTAGAAGCTGTAATAAATCTGAGCCGAGTCTGTCTGTGTCTGTGTCTGTGCTACTGCGTGATGAGCTGAGCTGGTCGGCCCCATCACCCACTCTCCCCTCCTGACCCCGCTGGTCAGCTCCGTCACCCACTCTCCCCTTCTGACCATCTGGGGCGCTGGTCAGCTCCATCACTCTCCCCTCCTGACCGTCTGGGGCACTGGTCAGCCCCATCACCCACTCTCCCCTCCTGACCGTCTGGGGCGCTGGTCAGCCTGACCGTCTGGGGCGCTGGTCAGCTCCATCACCCACTCTCCCCTCCTGACTGTCTGGGGCGCTGGTCAGCCCCATCACCCACTCTCCCCTCCTGACCATCTGGGGCCTGGTGGTCAGCCCACGGTTCGAGGTGTGTATTCAGTTCTTTTAGCACCCTGAGCGTTTGGGTCTGTTCTCTGAGGTGCTTCTAAACTCCACTTTGAGACTGAGTGCGGTGTCACCGGAAATCAAAAACATTGTCCCGTCTGCACACGGGGTCTGCCTTTGCAGAAACGGGGGCATCAATGCTCCCCACCCACCCCTTCCTCTGGAGAAAGTCGAGGGTGTGAGCTGGGCAAGGTTGGGTGTGCAGGGCAGCATGGGTGTTCCCCCTTGTTTTGTTTATATTTAATTTTTTTAAAAATGTTTCAGATGTTTTCCCAATTTGGTAGCCAATTACACCCTCTATTTATTTCGATTAACCCTCTGTCGCTCATCTCTACGAGGCAAGCACATTTTCCGTTGGGCAGCGACCTCTGCTTTCCTCTGAAGCGGAATTTGCCCCCACCCACCTTCTGGAGACTCCTTTTTTCCGTGCTTCACGGCGGACCCGAGCCAGCTCTCCCTCCTCCCTCCCCCGGACAGCCAAATGCCGCCCCCGATCGGGGCTGACAACCAGGGCCGGTCTGGTAGAGACGCGGGTTTCGAACCGCGTCCCTGACAGGCAGTGCACACCACACCGGACCAGCCAAAGTGTGGTGCGTTAGACCGCTACAATATCTGCCACCCCCTTGTTCCCCCTTGTTAAAGCAATGGGGCCCTGGTCTCAAATTGCCTGCACAGGAGAGGTGAAGGACAGAGCGCCCTCTTCAACCTGAGTGGCGGGTCACCTGAGGTACACGTCGGGGAAAGGTGAGTGCGTTCTGAGAGTCTGCGCTGCAAAACACACAGGCAAGCGTTCCCCTTTCCCCAACTTCCTCTCTCTCTCTCTCTCTCGCTCTTTCTCTCTCTCTCACTCTCACTCTCTGTCTCTCTCTGTCTCTCTCTCTCTCTCTCTCTCACTCTCTCTCTCTCTCTCTCTCTCTCACTCTCTCTCTCTCGCTCGCTCTTTCTCTCTCAATCTATCTCTCCCTCTCTCACGTCCGCCCGTTCGTTGTTATTCCACAAATGCAAAGTTCCACTTTGCCATGGCAACCCGCAACATACCTATCCCCACTGCCGTCGGCTCTCCTGTCTCAATGGAATGTATTTTCACAGAGACCTCTGAGAGGTAGGCCATAAATAACAACACAGTAATGTGCCTATAACACAAGAGCAAATAGATATTTACAGTGTGTGTGCTTATATATACTGTATGTGTATGTATATATATATACATAAGTATATATACATATAATGCAAGCCTTTGAACCCTTGGATTTAATCACTAATGCTACTGTCAGTGTGACTTTAAGGCTAGTTTTCACTATTTGTGTTTCTAAATCGGTGTTATTTGGAAGGGGAAAAAAATAGACTTAAACAGCAAAAGACATTAAGAGGACTATCGCTTTCCACATCTGCAAGGATATCCACAGCTCCCAGTAGACCCGCCATGCTTTTGAAGGTTATTTATGCTTCACTGCTCAGCTTTCCACACGCCAACATTTCCTTAATGTTCAAAGGATCAAAGATATCATTTTTTGCAGACTAGTGTTTACGCTAAGAGCGAACCTCCCGATGGCACTTTAGCACATAGAGTGTTTCAGCAGCGTCTCCCTCCTCTGCACCGTGGCCCAGTGCTGCGCTGGTTTATAGATCGCTCGCTGAGTCTCACTGGCTGTGAGGCCTCACAAACAATTCGAAGCAGACGTGAACCTTTTAGGGAGTGTGCCACTATAGACCTGTGATCAGAGACTGTGCTACCGCCAGATTCATATCTCACGGGGGCCGCCCTGCCCCTCCCGCCCCACCCAGCCCACCCAAACACCGACCCCGTACCCCAGCCCAGCCTGCTCCCCCCCCCCACACAGCCGGTTCGGAAGCCCCCGGCGCTCTGAAAGCTCCACAGCTCTGAAACGGACGGCCCAGGGAGCAGACGAGCCACGGGGGGGTCAGTGTGATAATCCTCCTCCAGCATCGGTATTACTGCAGCGCTTATCGTGTCAGCATCAGAGTCCCAGGGAGGAACATTCTTCCAGGCCCTGGGGGGCTGTGTGTGTGTGTGTGTGTGTGTGTGTGTGTGTGTGTGTGTGTGTGTGCGCGTGTGCGTGCGTGCGTGTGTCCGTGTGTGCATGGATGGGTGTGTGTGCGTGTGTGTGTTTGTGTGTGTGTGTGTTTGTGCGCGTGTGTGCGTGTGTGCGTGTGTGTGTGTGTGTGTGTGTGTGTGCGTGCGTGCGTGTGCGTGCGTGTGTGTGTGTGTGTGTGTGGAGGGGGGTTACCGATGATTCATCATAGTGCTGGCTGAAATAACTCATGACCCGAGCAGCTTTATTTGAGTATCAAAGGGAAGCGCGTTTGGGACGGGAGGAAAGCAGAGGAAGTGGAGGGTCTCGGATCATCATTTTCCGGCGACTCCAGGAATGTTGTCGGAGCGCAGGCCACCGAGTGAGCCGTCCGATCTGCTTGTGGGAGCACAGAGCGCTGTGAGAGACACATACACACACAGACACATCACACACACACACACACACACATACACACACAGACACACACACTCTCGCACACTCTCTCACATACATACACACACACATACACACACTCACACATACACACACACACACATACACACACACACACACACACACACACACACACACACATCCATCCACACACACACACACACACACACACACACACACGCACAAGATGGGTCTGTTATTGATCATTAAATAATGATTCATGAATGGTGCTCACCTTAAAGGGGGTGGGGGGTAGATCATGGCTTTTTTTACACATAAATTCACATCAATTCTGAATGTCTCGACAAATACACTATGAGTTATACATAGTAAAAAGGAAAAGACCTTGAAGCTCACCCTTGTCTGGTTAGAGTAGACGTTTTCCTCCCGGTCATATTTATCCACAACCTGCTCATTCGTGTCTATAAACCATTGTACTTGTCGATAACATTGCATTTATAACAAACAAAAACAAGGAGGTTTACCAAATGTGATAATTGAAGTATTTTCCTCTTTCGTGAAATTCTTCTTCTATTCATTATATTATTCCACTGTTTTCCATGCATTTTGATTGAAAATAATGGTTGATTTTTATGAGCCAGCCCCTTTAATGTTCCACATGTAATTGTTTTGTGACAAAGTGTTTCCTATGCGTCTACTGTTAAACCTTCCTCCTCCTTGTCCTCTCAACCCCCCTCCCTCAACACCTGGTGTGATGTCATCACAATCATGACACCAGCCCTGAGCCTGCATGCCCCGCCCCCTGGTGATGACCTCACCAACATTACCAGTAACAGTGCTGCTTCAAATGCCTGTTTCCAGTGACGAGCCAATGAGGCTTCGCAAACCCCGAAATGGGTGGGGCTATGAACCCGGCTGACTCCCCAGTGATCATGTGCTATCAATGACTCATATAGTGGAACAGAAGTGGAATGGGAACATAAGATATGCCATCTGACTGGAACTCAGAAAGTGTAAACTATTCAAGTTCAGGCAAAGGCAAGTGAGGAGAGCGCAGTATTTCATATGACAGTGTTTCATTCATGTTGAACTCTGTTGAACCGCTTGTTGGGTTCAACACCCACACACACACACACACACACACACACACACACACACACACACACACACACACACACACACACACACACACACACACACAGCTGTGCTTCACAAGCCCTGTTTATTGAGGCTTGTTGACAGACCGATAGGCAGTCCCCTCAGCGGAGTCCAGGTCCACGCGCACAGGTGAGATTGCAGCGCTGCGGAAACCTCGACAGCCCTTAATGAAGGCCGTGGCATTAGTGACCATGGCAACAAGAACGCATACTGCTGGCATGAACAGGGATTTAGGGGAGGGGGCACACAGGTGGTGACCACAGACAACCCCTGTGTACACACACTCAGGCATCGCCATGGTTACCCTAAAGAGGAGAGCCTGGGCCGTCTCAGAGCAGACCGGGGGTGGGTGGCGTTGAGTTACTTGGAACTCCAGCGATTTGCAATGGGGCCGTCGGACAGACGCAATCTCATGGCAGCAGCAACAGAACAACACGAGGCAAGGCACCACCCTGCCCTCCGGTCCTATGCGCCCCCAACCCGCCTGTCTCCTCCGCCCCCCCCCCCAGCTCCCTCTGCCTCCCCTGCCTATCTCTTCCTACCCCTTTCTTACCCCCCTCCTGCCCCCCACCTATCTCCCCCTGCCCCCTTCGCCCCCCCCCACCCCCTCCTCCCCGCATCCAGCTCCCCCAAGCCCTCACCAGCCCCCCCCACCCCCTGTGGGAAGGCATTAAGTTGGTGAGCGGCCTGGACTGCGGGTGGAATATAGTTTCCTCAGCGAGGAGAATCCATTCGTGCCGCCGAACAGGGGCGTGGAGAAGAAGCTGGATTAATCCAAAGAGTCGCCATAAAAACCGATACGCTGTTTTTCCATCCGCCCGTCTGGCTGACAGCGGCCCGCACGTCCCCCCGCACAAGAGGCCGTCTCTGCTCTCCCTGCCGCGAGCCAGCGCTGGACTCTGTTAGCTGCCGCTGTTTTACGGATTTGAGAATGTGTTAATGGCGTCTTCTGGCCCTTGGTGGCCAAGGTGTCTGCAGCCCGTGGTGGGGAAGAGTGTAATGGATGGGCGGCAGTGTAGTGTAATGGTTAGGGAGCTGGGCTTGTAACTCAGAGGTTGCTGGTTCAATTCCAAGGTGGAGCACTGCCGTTGTATCCTTAAGCAAGGTACTTAACCTGAATTGCTTCAGTAAAAAAATATCCAGCTGTATAAATGGATTGTATGTAAAGAAATGTAAACCGTGTAAGTCGCTCTGGATAAGAGCGTCTGCTAAATGCTTGTAATGTAAATGGAATAGACCCGCATTGTACAGCGACAGAGTCCCGCAGCTGCCTGGTGAACCTCAAGCGAACCCCGCAGAGAGGAACATCAAAATCCCCCCAGCGCAGTAAGCCACAGCGGGCCCGGGCCGCTCGGCCAGTGTCACCGTGCATGCGCTTCACAATCACAGGATGCGAAACTGGGCCGCCATTTTGGATCTGCAAACGTAGCCATTATCGTGGCGAAGGTGAGTTTTTGCAGTGATGTCATATGACATTACATTACATTACATTACATTTACATTTTAGGCATTTAGCAAGATGCACTTACACAATTGACATTTTCTTTTTACATACAATCCTTTTATACAGCTGGATATTTTTTTACTGAAGCAATTCAGGTTAAGTACCTTGCTCAAGGGTACAACAGCAATGCCCCCACCTGGGAATCAAACCGACAATCTCTGAGTTACAAGCCCAGTTCCCTGACCATTACACTACACTGCCAC
>JAINUG010000488.1:75000-90000 GCA_029706075.1 Aldrovandia affinis
TATGTCTCTCTGTGCCTCTGTGTGTGTTTTGTGTCTCTGTGTCTCTGTGTGTGTCTGTGTATGTTTTGTGTCTCTGTGTGTGTTTTGTGTCTCTGTGTGTCTCTGTGTGTGCTTTGTGTCTCTGTGTGTCTCTGTGTGTGCTTTGTGTCTCTGTGTGTGTCTGTGTATGTTTTGTGTCTCTGTGTGTCTCTGTGTGTGTCTCTGTGTGTTCTATGTCTCTGTGTGTGTTTGTGTGTGCTTTGTGTCTCTGTGTGTGTTTTGTGTCTCTGTGTGTCTCTGTGTGTGCTTTGTGTCTCTGTGTGTCTCTGTGTGTCTCTGTGTGTCTCTGTGTGTGCTTTGTGTCTCTGTGTGTGTCTGTGTATGTTTTGTGTCTCTGTGTGTGTGTCTGTGTGTGTCTCTGTGTGTTCTATGTCTCTGTGTGTTTTGTCCCAGGTACGCAGCTCAAAGCAGTGAGTCAGAAGGCTGTGAAAACACACAGGTAACTGAAGGTGTGAGGCTTTTTGACATAAACTCCTCATGACTGTGCGCGCCTGACACAATTGCTTATCTCCACGTCATATCTCTTCCTGAAATGTGTACAGCTGCTCTCGATAAATTCAACCAGAGGCAAGATAACTTTGTGATTTGCTGCGGCAGAGGGAGGGGGCAGAGGGTTTGGACTCACAGTCCCTACAGGTGAGCTGGATGCGATGCCATATCTTGTGTAATGTGCAGCTGAATCACCCCTCACGTGGTCGGTGCATATGAAAGCTTTATCCACGTATGCACAAACAATGACATTCATTTGAGAAACCCCTCCTCCTGCTCCTGGACCTCCTGAAGCTTACGTAAGGCGCAGTGTGCGTCTTTAATATATCAGCTGAGCCCCCCCACACCTGCACCTGCGCAGCTCTGAGTGCAGGATCAGATAACCCCCCCCCACTGCCTCAGCAGTGCCAGGCGTTTGAGCCAGGAGGGGAAATGAGAGCTCGCTCACATCTCAGCCTGGCCAGTAAGCGGGGCCAGGATCCCAATCCAGCACAGCAGTGCAGTATCCAGTGCAGGGCACAGACAGCACACAGCACATAGGAAATAACACAGAGAACAGAGCACAGAGAATAGAATACAAATAACACAGGGAATATGACACAGGGAATATGACACAGAGCACAGAGAGTGTGACACAGAGCACAAGGAATATGACACAGAGCACAGAGAGTGTGACACAGAGAGTGTGACGCAGAGCACAGAGAATATGACACAGAGAGTGTGACACAGAGCACAGAGAACATGACACAGAGAGTGTGACACAGAGCACAGAGAACATGGCACAGAGCACAGAGAGTGTGACACAGAGCACAGAGAGTGTGACACAGAAAGCACAGAGCACAGAGATTGTGACAGAGCACAGATTGTGACACAGAGCAGAGAGTGTGACACAGAGCACAGAATATGACACAGAGCAACATGTGACACAGAGCACAGAGAACATGACACAGAGCGCAGAGAGTGTGACACAGAGCACAGAGAACACACAGAGCACAGAGAGTGTGACACAGAGCACAGAGAGTGTGACGCAGAGCACAGAAAGTGTGACACAGAGCACAGAGAGTGTGACACAGAGCACAGAGAGTGTGACACAGAGCACAGGGAATATGACACAGAGCACAGAGAGTGTGACACAGAGAATAGAGGGAGAGTGCTGCCGCAGGCTCTGTCCCCACTCTTTTCCTTGCGGGGTGAGTTTGGCCTGCCCCTAACCGGCCTGGTCCCACCCTGTCTTCCCTGGGGTGCTTGGGTACCCTGGGCGTGTGTTCACTGCTGTTGATCCTCTCAGAGACCCTCTGGACCCAGGGCTGGCTCACAGAAGGCTCCTCAAGGGATGGGTCTTAGCCAAAATGTTGAGGCTTGTACAGGATTCTTTGCCAGATCATTTGTTTTATTTGTTTATTTTTATTTTTTTCTAAAAACAAATCCGATTTTTTCCTGTTTTTCTCCCAATTTGGTAGCCAATTACACCCTCTATTTATTTAGATTAACCCTCCCCACATGGGTCCGTTGCTCGTCTCTACGAGGCAAGCCAATTCTCCGTGGGCAGCGACCTCTGCCTCCTTCGAGACGGAATTTGCCCACCCACGTTCTGTGCTTCACGGCGGTTCGAGCAATGGGGGCACAGCAGTAGATTACATTACAGTCATTTAGCAGACACTCTTATCCAGAGCGACTTGCCACGCGAGAGAGCGTAGGTGCATCCACAGGAGTTATATGAGCAACAGTGGCTCAGAGCAGGCTAACGAACACTCCGGGACCAGCGAGTGCGCGGGCAACATCACTGAAGCGCTGTGCCAGTCCCACGTTTATTTGGCATGCTAATGATGTCTGTTAAAAGAGGGGTCCTGCTCGCTAACTCAAGGGTAGCTTCATGTTTAGACATTCCAGCGCTGGAGAATAATACCGAAGCGCACAGCAGTCGTGCCTGTTATTATTTCAGTTGCTCAGAGACTGTTCCTGTTCTACGCTCGCTATGCTTGGAATCCTGAGGGGCTTGAGACAGGAGTCCCAAATACCCCAATTAGGCCCAGAGTTAGGACCATGGGACGCGTCTCCGGCCTGCGACCTCTTGACCTCTTAACCTCTGACCCCTGGCCCGCGCCGATGGACCGGTGACATCTCGCGACACAGAAGAAGGGGCGTCACTTTTTTTTCCTCCAAAAAACATCAAAGAGCCAAGATCCGCACCGGCCAGACCACTCTGCTCTGCAGCCTTTGGCGGTGTGACCCCCAACACCCCGCCTCCACGTCTGATGTCTGCTCTGCCCCCTGGTGGTGGACAGCAGAGACACGCCCCTCTTCAGGCTGCACCTGGGCTCCCCCAACCCGACTCTCATTTCTAGTGTGACCAGCATTTTTTTATTTACTTTATATACGTTAACAATGTTCAATACAGAATATGTTTATCTGTTTGAATAGCTACATTTGTTCAATGTGTTGAATAGTTTGAATATGTTCAGCTGGTTAGATAACCATACTGACAACTCAGATAAGTCTAGCACTTACCAAACCATTACTGACTAAACTAATGCCAGTAATCCTTCTCTGTAGTGCTACTGTTTTTTGTATCCTGAAAGATATTTGATATATTTGTATCCTTTGTATACGAAATAACTCATTTGCTTCATTTTGTAAGTCTGCTAAATGACTATAAGGTAACAAAATATTGGGTGATGCTGGTTCTGATGATTAAATAATTTTGTTCATTGGATGAAGCTAGTCCTGTCTCCATATCAGAGCCGTGCTCATTGGGCGAAGCTGGTCTTGTCTCCCAATCAGAGCTGTGCTCATTTGGTGAAGCTGGTCCTGTCTCCCAATCACAGTTGTGCTCATTGGGTGAAGCTGGTTCTGTCTCCCAATCAGAGCTGTGCTCATTGGGTGAAGCTGGTCCTGTCTCCCAATCACAGTTGTGCTCATTGGGCGAAGCTGGTCCTCTCTTCCAATCAGAGCTGTGCTCATTGGGTGAAGCTGGTCCTGTCTCCCAATCAGAGCTGTGCTCACTGGGTGAATCGGGGCTGTGTTCCTCTCAGCAGCACTCGTCCGATCTGAGGATCACGGCGCTGTTTTCACAGGCTGTCCTCAGCTGGAGCCCTTTCTCCTCTGGAATGTTCCGGTTCTCCTTGAGCGAAAGCGTGTGAAAAGGCTCAGGGGGACAAGACACCCACCCGGCCGCTCTCTGCGCCGTTTCCCAGAGTGCCTCTAAGGACGTGACAAACCCAGACCTGTCCACACCTGGGGCTGAGGGTCACGGGGTCTTTGGCCCCATTGGCCGAAGCTGAGAGAAGCTGTGCCGGTGAAATGTGGCTGTGCTAGTCTCCCCCGTGACTGCTCTAAACTCCACTTAATCCTGGGCTGGCTCACATGTTTCATATGTGGATAACGATGATAAAGATGGTGCTGGATGTTTCCGGATGTCATGTCCAGGTTTTGCAACATGTCCTTATAGAGGAGAGCAGTTTGTGTGTGTGTGTGTGTGTGTGTGTGTGTGTGTGTGTGTGTGTGTGTGTGTGTGTGTGTGTGTGTGTGTGTCTGTGTGTGTGTCTGTGTGTGTGTGTGTGTGTGTGTGTGTGTGTGTGTGTGTGTGTGTTTCTATCTACCGAGAGTATCTACATAGATCTGTATGGATACACGTTTGTGCATTTGTGTGTATGTGCCTGTTTTCTATGTATATGTGTATTTATATATATTTATATATTATGTTTTGAGAGAGAGAGAGGGGTGTGTTTTGTGTGTGTAAGAGAGAGTATTGTGTGTGTGTGTGTGTGTGAGTATTGAGTGTGTGTGTGTGTGTGTGTGTGTGTGTGTGTGTGTGTGTGTGTGTGTGTGTGTGTGTATGTGTGTGTGTGTGTGTGAGTGTGAGTGTGTGTGTGTGAGTATTGAGTGGGTTTGTGTCTGTATGGGTGTGTGTGTGTGTGTATGTGTGAGAGAGTATTGAGTGGGTTGGTGTGTGTATGGGGCGTGTGTGTGTGAGTGTATACTGTATGTATCTGAGGCCAGTGTGGATGTAGATGGTTGAGAGTAGCGGCTGCCTCTGTACTGAGGCGTATGTGTCTGTACAGGGAGAGAGAAGATGGTCTCTTCCTTTCCTGTGACACCTCAGAGTACAGAGGCCTACTGCTGTCAGTGCCAGGTTCATCTGGGACTTGGCAAAGAGCACTTCTCCTCTCTACCGTGAGGTGGACTTTATGAGCTCAGAGAGAGACAGAGAGACAGAGAGACAGAGAGAGACAGAGAGACAGAGAGACAGAGAGACAGAGAGACAGAGAGACAGAGAGGCAGGCAGTGAGGCAGAGCAGAGACAGAGAGACAGAGAGACAGAGAGAGACAGAGAGAGACAGAGAGACAGAGAGGCTGGAGGAAGAGAGCACAGCGACAAATGAGTTGCAGATGCTGTTCATTTGTCTTTTTAAAATGTCTAATTAGGTCTTTAAAGACAAAACCACAGTATGTATGGGTGCTGGCAAGACCCTAGCACGATCCTTGATGGGAAAAAGGGGAGTGAGAGTTGCAGTTTATCACCAGACTTGTTAAAAAGCAAAAATTCTTACCAGATTTGACTTGGCTTCCATTTAATGTTATGCTCTGTGCAATGTTATAATATAAACACACCTCTTATATCGGAAGTGCTAATGTAGTTCCTGTTGTGGCCAAAATGGTGGGGAAGTGGTAAGTATATGTCTCTCTCTGTGTGTGTGTGTGTGTGTGTGTGTGTGTAAATGTGTGCATACAGTGTGTGTATGCGTTAGTATATGTGTGTTCATGTGTGTATGAATGTGTGTGTATATACTGTAAGTGCGTCCGAGTGTTGTAGTGTGATGCGGGGATCCATAGTCCCTCCCCCTCACTCCCCTCTCTTGTTTGTGCAATATCCCTCTTCACCCTGCAGGGGGCAGTGTGCAAGTCAGTCGATGCTCTCACTTTATAGTGCTCTCACTCCAGGCCTTCTGTCGACTGCCCCCCGCCCTCCCCCACACTCCTCCAAGCGTAAAAAAACACTCCAGGTGTGTTGAAGATAGCTGCATTTCCATAATTATGTCTGGCTACTGTTTGCTTTAGATAGAGATATGAAACGCTTGACTTTCTCAATGTCATGCATTTGTCATGAGAAAAAAACAAAACCTTTAAAGCTTTGTTTTCCCCACACCATATGACAAAATCGAACCCTGTCTTGTTTTGTTTTTCTCAGGTTGCGTTTGAGGGTGCGTGAGATCTGAATCTCGTGCGCTAGGAGGAGCTGGACTAATAATGGAAAGACTGTCTTTATCAGGATAACTTGACTCAGCCCAACTCACCCAACATCGGACTAAATCTATTCAGCCCAGCTCACCCAGTACCCAGTCCTCAGCCCATTCCATTTATGAGCTAGAAATGGCAATGCAGGACAGTGGGGCTCCCCCAGGTAGTGTCTCAGCCTGGGGATTGAACCTGCATGTACCCCATGGTCTGGACCAAACCCTGACCCTGCCAATGCCGACTGCGGCTGGCGGTCCCTCAAGGCGGCGTGTGATTGGCCACAGCCTCAAGGCAACGCGTGATTGGCCACAGCCTCAAGGCGACGAGTGATTGGCCACAGCCTCAAGGCGACGTGTGATTGGCCACAGCCTCACCCACGGTGGGAGGGCATCAGCTGGTTTGATAACCCCCTCCTCATCGCTCTCGGCAACACCACAGATTCTACAGACTAACCAGACACTCGGCTCCTGCGCTCCTACCGTCCTCTCTGCTTCTGAACCACGGAAGGTTCCGATTGGCAACAGAAGCTTCCGCTGCTGAGCGTTCCATTGCCGCAGTATTGTGCTTCCTGCCCCTGAGTGAATCTTCAGCATCAAGTGGGAATGCTTTGGCTTGAATGCACCAGCATAACAGGGCGGGGTGATTTCCAACAGTTCCAAAACTGTTTATTCACGGGCATAAGTTTAGTGCAAGCACAGCTTCTCCGCATTTCTGCAACACTTCCCGTGACCACCGCTCTCAAGTTGTGAGAAGTTTCTCAGGAGAATTAAGGACAAGCAGCGTTCAAAATGTGCCAAATTCTATGGCTAGCGCTCATCGTCTCCTGTCTGGCTACGGTGTCTGTCACTTGTGAATCCCCCTCCCCCTCCCCCTTCCCCTCCTCCTCTCTCCTAAGCATGTTTTGCAATCTTCTCACTCCTTGAACTTGAGTGACTTCAGTCAATGAGCAGCATGAGTCAAGAGGTATGCTAAGGTCATTTCATGTTTTGTACCATTATTTATTTTAAATATTTGCAGCCTGTACAATTATTGAAACCGAAATCGCCAAGAGAACAGAACTTAATGCATAGGGAGCTGTTTCTAGGTAGTTGATGTTCTTAATAAATTGTATGTAGCTCGCTGTTGTATCTCTTTCTGCCCCAAATACGTGACAGGTGATAACTAGCTTAATTACTGTACCCAAGTATTAAGGCAGAAGTTAGATTATACCCTAATTACATTTACCCTACTTTCTTTTACGTTACCGATGTTCAAATCAGATGATGGTGCGTTCATAAAAATTAATTTAAATAAATTGGAGAACACTAAACCATCACTAACTTTAGCAAGCTAACTAACATTAGCTTAGTTAGCTACTTAGCTAGCCAGCCATCGATACCGCTTTATTTTTGGTTTCCCCTCTAAATAATTGACTGCATGACACCCCTGGTAATAACAGAGGAGGTATTGGATGTCTATAGCAGGAAAGGAAGGAAGCTAGACATGGTTTTATAAGGTAGGATCTTGTTTTCTTTATTAGAAGTGTAGGCCTATTGAGTACTTAAGTAATTGTCATAAAGGGGGGTCCCTGGCTATGACACTTTTTCAACGGCAGGGAGGCAAAAACGTACAATATTAAGAACACGGAGATGAGTATCTGGTGAGTCTGCAGAATTTGTGTTAGCGCTTCCTCTCGTGGATTGGGAGCCACCGATTTGTCTGTGCCTCCAGGCGGTGAACAAGAGGGTAGAGGGGATCAGGGTTGCCAAATTGGGGGAAATTACTGGGAAAAGTTTCAGTATAAGTATATATGGGAATCAATGGTAAATCGGGAATTTTAAAAGAAGGTACAATAATAAATAAATAAATAAGTGCATGTGTGTGTGTGTGTGTGTGTGTATGTGCATAAGTGCAATGCGTGCATATGTTTGTGCACACTAGCGTGTACGTATGTGTGCGCGCGCACACAAGTCTGTGTGCCAGTGTATCTGTGTACGACCGTGGCGACTGTAAGGGTGTGTGTGTGGGAGTGTTTTTGCACAATATGGGGTTATAGGCTGTGCTTAATCAAGAGAGTTAATCATACAGTAATGAGTCAGTGGCCACTGTTCACGCTGTTCAGTCTTCATCGCTCAGCGCTGAACAATATAGACGTAAAGCAGGCCACTTCAGATGCAACTCCCCGCTAACGTCTGGCCCTGTGAATGGTCACTGAAATGGGCTGCAGACAGGCCTCTATTCCAGTACAGGGAGTACAATGTACATTTTTACATTTTACATTTTAAGCATTTAGCAGACGCTCTTATCCAGAGCGACTTACAAGATGTGCATTAATACAAGGTAAGAACAATCATAGTTAGCGCACAAGATCAGTGCAGTAATACAGCGATAGATATCGTTGCATGCATCTGCGTATCATACCTGTAACACTGGGAAGGAAAAGGTTAGTGTGGTTTTTTTATTTTATTTTTTAAATAGTGTAGAACAAGTAAACAGTGGTGACGACAAATTAACTAGATGTACAGAATTCAGTGGTAGTGGAATATGAAGAGGTGGGTTTTGAGTCTCTTGCGGAAGATTGCAAGTGATTCCGCGGTCCTGACCGATTGCGGAAGGTCATTCCACCAGCGAGGGATCAGGACAGAGAAGAGGCGAGACCACGAGGAGCGGCTGCCAGGCGCCCGGAGGGATGGGACAGTCAGTTTGCCAGAGGAGGCGGAGCGGAGGGGTCTGGGAGGGGTGTAGGGAGTGATGAGTGACTGGAGGTATGGGGGAGCAGTACCTCTGGCCGCTTGAAAAGCAAGCACCAGTCATTTGAATCTGATGCGTGCTGCGATGGGGAGCCAGTGCAGAGAGGAGAGTAGAGGGGTGACGTGGGTGAACTTCGGCTGGTTGAACACCAGGTGAGTGGCAGCGTTCTGGACTAGTTGCAGTGGCTTGATGGCACAGGCCGGAAGTGTAAACTGCAGGCATTGTAGTGCTTGATTTCTTGAGGAGATGGGTAGTTGTTGAAGGAACCGGATTACCAACGTCAGTACCCAATTATTATGATTATTTTTTTTTACTATTTGTTTTACAAACAATGTTAATGTATTTCATAGTAATAGGAGCAACTCTGACCTCTTTGCAGTGGAGAGCAACATGTAGCCGGGGTTGCCAGATTGGCTGTGAAAATGAATGGGGGTGGGATTTTCAGTATAAATTGGTATGAGATTCAATGGTAAATGGGGATGTTACCATTGGTAAATGTAATATGAAGTATTCGTGGATAGTCTTGTATGGAAGTCAATTGAAGATTTGGGGGCTTTGAAGACTTTGGGGGATTAAAACCACCAGTTTGGCGAAACAATGGTGCTAGGGTGCTCCTGCATGCAAATCAAGTGCAGGAGAGGTGAGAAGCCTAAAAATTTGATTTAATTCTTAATTTAATAATAAAAAGCTTACATTGGAACCACCCTGTGAAAACTATTTACAAACGTTTACGGTTCTAGCGACAATTTACAGATGCATAAAGAGTAACATTTGAGCTAAAAAGTAAAAATAATACAGTGAGGCAAGCTCAAAATAACGAACACATAAAAATGCGGTGATAAGCAATTGAGTTAATGATTTAATGCGTGTTTTCCATTCCACTGAATGAGTGTGTGTTGACACAGTGGCCAATGTCACTCTGCCACTGTTTTTGCACATTGGCTCAGACTGCGTTTCGTATGCATGGAATGTGTGAAGGTACACCCAGGCACCAGGGCGGTGACAGGCGATGGATGTGAGGTTCACGTCCTCCTGTCCCGGGATGCAGACAGCTGCTTGCTTTGTCTTCATGACCCACCCCCTCATGCCCCTTTTCTCTTGGGCTTCCTGCGTGCCCCTCCTGGTCCAAACACCCTGCACACTCTCTGACATCACTGGGAGATTCCGAGAGCAGGGAGTGCCATGTGACCAGGACTGAGGGTTAAGCCAGTTTTTTGTTGATTCAACTAATCAAGGTCTTGATTGGAAACCGTGATTCATTGACTATGTGAATCAGGTGTTTCAGCACTAGAACAAAAGGCTCCATTCACACTGGCCTGTCTCAGATAGGATTGGACACCCCTGTCTTAAGCATTTTAGTGTTGCAGTAATGTAACTGCGACTCTGTGCTGCAGTAGTAGCAGCCTAGTCTTCATTTAATGTCCACAAGGGAAATTTGTTTGCAGCAACTAAAATCACAATGTACAATACAAGATGGTAGACACAAAAAATATGTGCATGCATGCATGCATGCATTCATACACACATACCTATTTACATACATTCATACATAAGACACATAATGAATAAATAAGTTATGTAACAAAGACTGTAACTCTAGAGTTGAGTTTGTGCGGCTAAATAGGGTCCCGTGATGACACAGTGAGGTTTGGTGGTGGAAGTTGGGAATGTTTTGAAAGAAAGTGTCCAGAAGAGGGAAGTAAAGTGTTAAACTGGCTCTGCTCTGATTAGGCTGGCAGTGTAGTGTAATGGTTAGGGAACTGGGCTTGTAACTTAGAGGTTGCAGGTTCAATTCCCAGGTGGGGCACTGCCATTGAACCCTTGAGCTAAAGGTACTTAACCTGAATTGCTTCAGTGAAAATATCCAGCTGTATAAATGGATTGTATGTAAAAGAAATGTAAACTGTGTAAGTCGCTCTGGATAAGAGCGTCTGATAAATGCCTAAAATGTAAATGTAAATGTAATGGCACTTTGACCTCAGGAGGTGGCCTTTACACAAGTGTGATGGTGATGCAATCACTCCCAAAAAGCTCCCAAAATATGTCAAAAAGCTATCCCGTGTTTGATTGTTTGATAGGATTGTTGGTCCTAGGACAACAAATTATGATGACCCAGGAATATTCCTCTCTTGGCAAAATCATACCGAGCATTATGTAGAGCAGGGATGCACAACTCCAGGCCTGGAGGGCCAGTGTGTGTGCTGGTTTTTGTTCCAACTAAATACTTTTGCCAATTGCTCAATTTTCCAAACAGTACACCAATGCTGGTTTACTCCTATGTCGGAGCACAGTGAAACGTCTTCACCAAGGATACATGTGCAATCTGGAGCGGTAGCACCTGACTCTCAAAAATGTCAAATCATTTAATAATAGTTTGATTTAAATAATGAAGAGCAGAAGTTGGCATGAAATCACGAAACGGATCGGCCTTCATTGTGTACCCCTGACCGTGCTCTGCCTGTGCCTGGTTAATTGAAGTTAATAACGCGATTTTGGGAGGATTGCGACTCCACCCGTCGCACCTGCCTTCACTCATTGTCACTCGTACGTACATTCACACACACACACACACACACACACACACACACACACACACACACACACACACACACACACACACACACACACACACACACACACACACACACACACACACACACACACACACACACACACACACACCTCTACCGCACAGTCATCAGATAGGCAAGCAGCTGAAGCAGTGGATTTGTGTTTGTGTGTAGAATGTGAGAGCCAGCAGCCAGTCTTTGTGCTAAAGAGTCTTCTTGTCAGGGCAGCAGCTGAAACATACTCTCCTGGCAGGCTTATGTACACAACTACACAAACAAACGTCAGTCTTTCAGTTCACTGCCAAAGCTCTGTAACAACTTCTCTTTAACTAGCTATGGCATCCATGGCTGCCATTTCTCCTCACTTACTGCTCATCACTTTTTTGTCATCCTGAGGAAGAGATGTCCCCCCAGTGTATAAAATGTACACACACACACACACACACACACACACACACACACACAGAGATGCTCTCTCTCTCTCTCTCTCTCTCACACACACACACACAAACACACAGATGCTCTCTCTCTCTCTCTCTCTCTCTCTCTCTCTCTCTCTCTCTCACACACACACACACACACACACAAGAACAGAGACACTCTCTCTTCCTCTCTCTCTCTCTCCCACACACACACATACACACGCAGGCTTGCTTTGGCATGCAATCCATTCACTCGGTAAGTCCCATCACTCTGCCTTTGATATATCCATGACATTTAAAAAAATATTTTATATTCTGCTATAAGACAAATGGTATGCAGCTGATTAAATAGATAAATAGACCTCTGGGAAAAAAAGAAGCTTTCAAGTCCAAACGCATTTGTGTTTTTTTTCTCCACTTTTATCAACCGAACGCGATGCATTTAAACGACCTGCTTTGGAACCGCGCTGTGTTCACCTCACTCTGGGATCTCTGAAATGAGTGGTTTAAGTACAGTTACAGGTTTTTTTCCCTCCTTTTGAACTTTTTGCAAAGTAGAAACTTGATAGTCTGAGTGTGTTCTTTTGATCGTACAGTGTGGCCGAATAACCAAAACAAAACAAAACAAAACCAAAAACAACAGAACAGTGACAATAACTAAAGAAACTAAATGGAAAACAGGGCTGAACGGGACACAGACAGACAGGGCCGAGGAAAACACAGTCAGGTCAAACAGACATAGAGAAAGAAACCGAACGGAAGCAGACAGTCAGAGAGACAGAAGCAGACATTCAGAGAGACAGAAGCAGACAGACAGTCAGAGAGACAGAGACGGAAACAGCAGAATTAATCTGAACGAAGGAGACGGGCACAGAGCAATAAAAGCTCTCTCTCTGCGATACAGCTGCTGGTGAGGTGGTGAATGTTACCTGTCCGCGTGGAGTGCGAGAGGACAGTACAGACGCCTGCTCGACTTCACGCTTCGCACCTGTCCCTCTGTCGCTATGGAGACCGCACTTGTTTGGAGGTAAACGGAGAACGTAGATGGCCAATCTGTCAGTCTGGATTCCTGTGCCTCTGTCAGTAATGTATCTGCTACCATGTTCCTGGGCACATAGTTCCTAGTCTCTGGCACGCATCCACACATTCATACATACACACTTATAGACATACACACTAGCCAGTGAATACATCAGTTTAAAAAGTGCTAAGTGAACCTGAACACAAAAGAAAAAGAGAGGGAAAGTTGCTCTGGGAGACGTGCCTCTCATGAGATCAATGTCTGAACGTGTGAAGTGATTCATAATCCCCCCCGTCCCGAGGCTGATGATGTCGGTCACCTCCCGTGAACCTGCTGAGAAGGTGAGCTCTTGTAACACTTCCGCTAAACCCCTGCATGTGCACCCTCCAGCCACCTGGGGAATACTGCCTTCCTACTGTCACTGTGACATCACTGTGACATCACTGTGACATCACAGTCTGCACCCACTCTCTTAGTACCCTGACTGGGCTCAGCTTTAGAGTGTATAAGCACCTGGTTCTCTGTGGCTCAGTAGGTAGAGCATGGCGTTGGCAACGCTTAGGTTGTGGGTTCAATCCCCACTGGGGCCACATATACTGAAAATGTATGCATTCACTACTGTAAGTCGCTTTGGATAAAAGCATCTGCTAAATGGCATATATTACACACACACACACACACACACACGCACATACACACACACACACACACACGTACTGTGGCAGAAGGCCGGGAGAAGTGAGGGGAGTGGTTTTAGAGGGGAAATACCTGACATGCTGGCTCTACCCCCGAGCCTTGTATGGACTTCCTGAGGCAACAAGATGCATCGGGGATCCTTAGCCACCGAGACTCTGGGTTAAAAGATTCGGGAACGCTACATCTTCGCCAAGTACTGTGAGGGAAATGCGTGAGAAGTGGAGTGTGTTGTTTGAGAATAGTGATTTACCTGTGGATTATTGTTGTGACCTGGGCTGCTTGACTACCCTGCTGTGTAGCAAACTTTTTTGTGTGAGAACCTGGATTTGTATTTGGAACTTGGAATACGGAAAACGATAACAAGAACGGATTGTGGGTTTGATTTGGTTGCTTGGGTTTATTCCTTTCCCCCCCTCCCCTGTCCTTGTGCGTTCCCTAATCAATTCTTTTTTTGTTCTATTTGAACTTTTTGTGTGTTTCGTTATCTAACTTGGTTACATGTGGAAACCCCACACCGCTGATCCTGCTACAGTATGCACACACACACACACACACACATGCATGCACACACACACATACACACACACACACACACACATATGCAAACACACTCACACACTCATACACACACACAAACACACACACTCTCACACACACATACATATGCACACACACAAACACACTCACAAACACGTACACACACACACACACACACACATGCCTCAGTAGGTGCCTTTAGTGGTTTCAGCAAGCTGTGGATATTCTCTTAAATGATCAGTAACAGGCCTTATATCACTATCAGATCTATACATTAAAAGATACCTGCAGAAAGTCATGAAGTGTTGGAAATCAATTCCCATGCTCTCAGCAGTTTCAGAGGTTCCATTTGCAGAGTGACTGCAACGCTACAGAAACCAAGCGCCTCAGCTGACTAAAGATGTTTTTTTTACCAAACTTATTGTCAGTGTGTTTGAAACATACCTACTCTGTTTCGCGTGTCTAAAATGACCAGAGGCTAAATTAAACCACTTCAACACAGCACAACAAAAAAGAAACAAAAAGTACCCTTTTTCTGTGGACTGCGCACCATAAAATAAGCTGAAGAGCTCTATCTTACTTCCTGTGTTGTGTTTGGATCGAACGTGACATTGAGTGCCTCACAAATCACCGCGATCCCTTGATATGGGAGAATGTGTTTGCAGGGAGAGATTTTTCTGAATGAGAGAGTTCTTCATTGAGAGATGTGACGGGATTGGGCAAGAGGGAGGGAGCTGAGTCAGAGGCCTATCTGATGCGATGCAGCAGTGATTTAAAAAAAGTACAATGTGCTCTCTGCTCTCTCTGTCCCTTTTAGGCAGGTGAGGGGGGGGGGGGGACTTGTGTCTGTGTTGTGGGAGTGGGGTTGGGTGGTTGGGTGGTTGGGGGTGGGGGGCTGGTTTGGATGTGACTCACTTGTGAAAAAATGTTTCATTGTGAAGGTCATGTGACCTTGTTATTTAAATCTGGGAAACGCGCTGTGAGCTTTACAAACAATTATGTGCCCAGTTTGTGTCCATATATGGCAGTGTGGAAATTTTAGTTCACATCTCAGTGTAAAAAGGAAATAACATTTCCCATAAATGCATTTAGTGTTGAGTTTTGTCTTTGCCAAACCGAAAAAAAAAAAATTCAGATCAGAATCACCTTTTTTTTTCATTATTAATGACCTGCCAAAGCCATTATCATGTGTGCCTGTGTGCATATTTGTGTGTGTGTGTGTGTATGTGTGTGTGTGTGTGCCCGTACGTGCAAGTGTACA
>JAINUG010000488.1:95000-110000 GCA_029706075.1 Aldrovandia affinis
AGCGTTGCCAACGCCGTGCTCTACCAACTGAGAGCCACACACAGAACCACGATCGGTGTATGTGTGCGAGAGTCTGAGTCTCACTCCGTTCTCCTCAGACAGACAGACGGCCCCTTGGGCTCGTGTGAAAGGCCGGTTTTATTTGGTGTTATTTTTGCTCTGTCACAGTCAGTCTGTCGCTGGGGATTTTCCCCCCCTTCCCCCTCCCCCTCTTTATATCTGTCTGTTTCCCAGGGAAGTCACTTCTTCCTCCCTCCCATACAGATGAAATCCCTGTCCGCATATTTGTAAACATTTGTAAAAGTATTTCTAAAGGAAATTAAGACACGCAATACATTTTGACCATGTATTTAAAGGTACATAGCGAGGGATGGCTAATCGTAATTTCTTTAATACACGGTTCAGACTGTAAAGGCAGATTTATGGACTTGCTGCTGACAGAATAAAGCTAAATCATTCCCAGAGGTCATAAACTGGATATATAGGGGGTAGACAAAATAATGTAAACATCAAACAGTATATGAATATTAATTAACTGATAATGAGTTGCGCCACCCTTTGCTTTCAGGACAGCTTCATTCCTTCTTGGAATGTCATTATAAAAGGTCTGAACTGTTTTCTAGTGGGATATTGGACCACTCTTCAAGAAGGAAAGCCTCCATTTCCTTGAGAGATGAAGGTGGCGGAAATCTTCTCCTTACTCCAGACCTTCCCTTAAAGGTTCAGTGATGTCCAAATCTGGTGAGTGGGGAGGCCAGGGAAGGTGTGATTCTGTTTAGCAGTGTGTGTATGCGCGTGTGTGTGCACGTGTGTGTGTGTAATGAGGCCAGGGAAGGTGTGATTCTGTTTAGCAGTGTGTATGGGAGTGTTATCATCTGAGAATATGGGGACATCTTGAGGAAACATACGGAGCACTTGGTTGCTAAACTGACTGTATTCCTTGGCTGTAATTCTACTATGTAGAGTAATGTTTGGGCCCAGTCGCTCCCACGAGATGGCTGCCCATACCATAACAGATCCACCACCATGTTCACCAGTTGGGAACAAGGCAATGTGGGTTGAAGGCTTCCTTTGGATTACTTCAAACACAAACCCATCCAGATGTAGGAAAATTTATAAAAGACGACTCATCAGAGCATATTACTTTCTTCCACTGCTCAGAAGTCCAGATTTCGTGTCCGTTACACCAGGTTATGCGCGTTGTCCTTGGTTACCAACAGTATGGCAGCCCAACCATATATGGTTGTGAAGCTCACAACATACAGCTTTTGTTGAGACTGGGTCACTGAGGTGTAGATTCAGTTCCGTGGTCATTTTTGAGGCCGTTGTTTTGTGATTTTTAGCAACTATCCTGTTTGGTGAACACCTATCCCTGTGGGTGAGCTTCGCCTTGTGACCACTATTCCTCTTCCCTGATTTGCCTTGTTTGGCGTATTCCATTGCGACACCCTTCCCCGAGACACATTAAATAATTTTGCCGTTTCTGTGACTGACACACCTGCAATCCAGGCTCCAACTAATTGACTTTTGACCTATTTGACTATCTGACCTCTTTCAAAATCTGTTAGACGTTAATATCAAACACACACGTGGACTGCTTTTTCATAGTCCTTTTTCATTTGGTGTTTCCATTATTTAGTCTACTATTGTTTTGATCACTATAATACTGTACTGTACTGATATATACAATTCTGTACATACATATACATACATACATACATAAATACTTGCATGCATGTATCCTATATATACATTTTTGTGTGTATATGTGCCTGTGTGCATGCGTGTGTGTGTGTGTGCCAATATATGCAGTTACATAGAGTACAATACATTCAGAGCCCAATCTAGTTCCAGTTTTGAGGTCAGGTTGAAGAGCCAAAGTCCAGGAGAGCAGGGTGCAATCCCACAGCCGCAGGTTAAAGAGTGTCCCCCACGGCTCCCTCTGTGCGCGTACGAGTGTGTATGCATTCAGCCACACTTTTACCAGGCGTTACACGCGATGGGTGAATCACCCCCGGCGTGGGGCTGCTTCAGCTCTGTCACTCACATGTCACCCCCCACCCCCAAGACCATTCATTTGAAACCCGCCCACTTTATCTGTCACTCACCACAGCAGAGAGAGAGAGATAGAGATAGAGGGAGAGAGCGGGAGAGATAGAGAGATAGAGATAGAGATAGAGAGGGAGAGGGGGAGAGATAGAGAGGGAGAGAGAGAGAGATAGAGATAAAGAGGGAGAGAGACAGAGAGGGAGAGATAGAAAGAGAGAGACAAATATAGTGAGAGAAAGAGAGAGGGAGAAAGAGAGAGTGAGCGAAAGAGAGATATTGAAAAAAAATTGAGAGAAATAGAGTGAGAGAAAAACAGATAGAAAGAGAGAGGGAGAGGGAGAGATAGAAAGGGCCAGGAATGAAGACATTGTTTACAGTGTTTACTCATATTTGTTTTGAAGATGAATACATAAATGTTAGATGTTAAAGAATGGTATAAAGGTGTTGTCATCAAACACTGCATTTTACTATGTTGCAAACTGCACCGAATGTCTATCAAACATACAGTATAATGTACTATTCATTTACTGTTCGTGTGTAATAGCTTTTGATTCCTTTTTTTTTTTAACAGTGCATGATTCCAAGTCATCTAGACGGGTGCATTCACCTGGTTTGACTTTCATATATGTACACAAGCAGGGACAAGTTTATACATCTCCACACTATGCTCTCTCAATCCCTACTACTCCTCGGGCTCACAAGAGCTCCTTCTAGCCTGAGCTATAAGTCTCTTCACCTCCTATGCTGTGTATGAATGTAAGAATATCTGTATATCATCAGTGAAAGTGTGTGTATGTGTGAGTGTATACTGTGTGTGTGTGTGTGTGTGTGTGTGTGTGTGTGTGTGTGTATATATATATATATATGTGTCCCTGAGTGTGTGTATGTGTGTCTCTGCATATATGTGTTTATTAGTGAGTGTCTGTGTGTCTCTGTATGTGTGTGTGTCCATGTGTGTGTGTGTGTGTGTGTGTGTGTGTATGTATTAGTAAGTGTGTGTATTAGTAAGTGTGTGTGTGTGTGTGTGTATATTAGTGTGTGTGTGTGTGTGTGTGTGTGTGTGTGTGTATTAGTAAGTGCGTGTGTGTGTGTGTGTGTGTGTGTGTGTGTGTGTGTGTGTGTGTATTAGTAAGTGTGTGTGTGTGTGTGTGTGTGTGTATTTTAACGGCCCAGAATCGGTGGCACCTGTTCTGTTGTTCTGCCCCTCCTTGTCCAGATGCTCTGATTTGATGCTTGTTTTAGGTTCTTTCCCACATGAACAAGACCTTCTCTCACGCTCCTCTGCCCCTCCCCTCTCTGTGCCTCCCCATTACGGCTCAGAACCACCCGGGCGCTGTGTCGCCATTACGGCTCATAACCACCCGGGAGCTGTGTCGCCATTACGGCTCAGAACCACCCGGGAGCTGTGTCGCCATTGCGGCTCAGAACCACCTGGGCGCTGTGTCGCCATTACGGCTCATAACCACCTGGGAGCTGTGTCGCCATTACGGCTCAGAACCACCCGGGCGCTGTGTCGCCATTGCGGCTCAGAACCACCCGGGAGCTGTGTCGCCATTGCGGCTCATAACCACCCGGGCGCTGTGTCGCCATTACGGCTCAGAACCACCCGGGCGCTGTGCTGGGCCAAACACAGGGGGCTCCCGGTCCTGCCAGTCCGCCATCACGGGAACAACAACCACTCCGCACAACCAGAGGAGCGATCAGTCCACAGAGGTAAAGATCAAGCTTTCTAGCCAAGGGAACCAGTCATACTCTTATTGCTTTGCCTGGACGTTCACCTGCTAGCTCACATCTCTGAACTCTGCCCCACGCGCACACACACACACACACACACACACACACACACACACACACACACACACACACACACACACACACACACACACAACCTCGAGTGTGCCTTTATTCCTCAGTGGGACAGCACTGTTGTGCTGTTCATGAGAAACGTACTTGGTCTGAATTGCTCCAGTGAACAGTGTATTGAAAAGCCTGTGGATAATTTGTGGATACTACGCACAAAGGTGCACTGTTAAAATCGTCCCGGGGACGAGCGCGTCTGCTGAGCCAGCGCCAGAGTCGAGACGAAACGCAGGCTAAGGGCCGGCACTGGGAGAACGAGCGGAACAAGGCGTCCCCGCACATCTGCTCTGTGTGATAAACACACTCCCTTGCAGCACCTGTGCTTAGTCCTCAGAGCCTGGACCCCTGGCCCCCACCCCACCTCCTGCACCCCTAAACGGCCCCCACCCCACCTCCTGCAACCCTGCCCCCACCCCACCTGCAACCCCTGCACCCCACCCCCAACCCCACCTCCTGCACCCCTAACCCACCCCCACCCCACCTCCTGCACCCCTAACCCACCCCCACCCCACCTCCTGCAACTCCTGCTAACCCACCCCCACCCCACCTCCTGCACCCCTAACCCACCCCCACCCCACCTCCTGCAACTCTGCCCCACCCCACCTCCTGCAACCCTAAACGGCCCCCACCCCACCTCCTGCACCCCTGCCCCACCCCACCTTCACCAACCCTGCCCCACCCCCACCCCACCTCCACCAACTCTGCCTCACCCCCACCCCACCCCACCTCCACCAACCCCCAACCCTGTCCCCCACCTTGCCCCCGCCTCCTGACTGGACAGCCTGGCCATGCAACAGCTGTCTGGGTAAAGGAAACAGATTTCTGAGGAAGTGTTCTGGTGTTCTGTGATCTGTCCAGTTGCTTGTACACACACACACACACACACACACACACTCCTGTGGGTGCTGACAGCCAGCCTCTGCTCGCCTCCCCTCCCCACCGTCATGCAGGCTCATCAGTCGTCCCCTGGAACACAGTGACCAGGAAATCGAGAGAATCCCTCCTGACACGCTGATCCAGGGCCTGACATCGATGTCATATCATGTGAAATATCATCATCCCCTCCCCCCCACACAGGAATGACTTGGTCGAAGGCCATTCATGATTTTTATGTTTTTGGAAGATTTAAGTGTTGGTTTTTGCCAGCCCTTGGAGTGAACCTGGCACTAAGCTCGCAAGTTTGATTGCTGCTTTTTCTGCCGATGACAAACCTAATCTCTAAACGTGACTTCCAGATTTGGAAATGTTGGCCAAGCTGAGGCATACTGTACAATGAGTGACAGTAGGGAGAAATGGAATCTCATGTCACATTATCTGGCTCATATCACGTTATACGTCTAAAGCGGAACAACGTAGTTCTTGGAGGTTCGAACACATAAGAAATGCATAAACTGCTTCGCCATATGCGAACACAAGTCTAGACTAGACAGGTTAGGGTTACAACCGGCAGTACGCATGCAATCCCGATAAGATTTATGATAATTCAGTAGTCAAACTGCAAAGTACAAAGAAATACTAATACTTCTTATAATAATAATGATAATTAATATACAATTTTCAATTGTAAAATGTGCTGCACTTACATGCACACGTTGGCAAAGGGCAAAACTAGTTTTGAAACCACGCAAACTCTTTTCCAGTTGATGCACAGAGGTTCCGCTCTGGAGTTTAGCGCGTGGCGGACCGAACGAGTCTCCGGTGAATTGATGCGAGACTAGTGAGCGCGAGGGGGAGGCGCATCTGAGACGCAGCTAGAGTACATTGTGCAGCGCAGACACGCTTCGGCTCCATTCACTACATAGACGCAAGACCTCGCCGGATCTCTATATCGGAATCGCGTTGTTTCAAAGGCACCAGGATAGAAGAAGAATATTTTTCCAAAAAATCGAGTATTTTTTTCCCTCTTTCTTTGACCGCAAAATTGGAGTACATAATTGTATCAAGAGTATATTTCGTGCGACTCTTCAGGTTTCGGCACAAATCTCTTGATGATCGCTTTCTCTCTTGCATATTGAGGACCCAAGGGTAAATGGAGTGGCTTCACATATACGCACACTGGCGCACGAGAAACTACTATTAATATTGCATATTAAAATAAACTTCAATCGTCAATTACCCGTTCATTTACACTGGGATTTTTCACTTTTCAACGAGACTGTGCAGGTTTGATAAACCATGTTGGTGTACCGACAGTTCGGCTGTTATCAACGAAGACAAGGCTCGGAGCAGAGGGATTTTACAAAGACAAATGTGAATTTGATGTGAGCCGAACAGCCGACTGAACTGCTCTTGCCAAGTAGTGCCAACAAGTGCAGTGTACAGTGGAGTCCGTACCCCGAGCCTGTAGCGCAGGTATTTCTCCATGAGGGATGATACTGAAACCCCCGTGGCAAGGAGCAACTTCACCGCTCCTACAGAATAACTTCTTCCTCGTTTGGTGGAACTCGAAATTAAAAGGAGATGAGAATTGCATTTTTTTACTTCCTCGTCTGCACCTTGTGCCCGCCCCGTGCCACTGCTGAGGTAAAACGGCAAAGGGCTGATGCGCTGCAATTGTGAGGTGCCGTGGACTTAGTCTCCACGGTGTGTGCGTGTGTGTGTGTGTGTGTGTGTGCGCGCGCGTGCGTACTGCATGTGTGTGCGTGTGTGTGGTTGGTCCGTGTGTCTTGTGTGCCGTGAAAAGAGCAACAGCAGAGGTACACACACACACACACACACACACACACACACACACACACACTCTCACATACACAACACGCGTTGACAAGCACTCAAGAAATCACAGTGGTGGGACTAGATACGGCGGGGCAGCAAGTATACAAGGTCAAGCAGTGGCGCAATGTTAATGCATTTATCAGCTATTGACCGGGTTGCCAGACTGCCGGAGTTTTGGTAAATGTGAAGACATGAACACTTATTGGGGATGTTACAGAGTGGAAATGTATTGGAGAAGTTTTTTTAAATTGGAACAGGGAAAATGTATATATGGAAATCTGTACGGGAATCAATTTTACATTTGGGGGAATATTTGGGGGGAACAAAATACCAGACATCTGGCAACCGGTTGCTATCGATCAGTGGTTCTGTTCTGCTGGTGTTGCCATAATGCACCATAGTCTTGCATCTTAAATGTTCTTGTTATTCGGGTTGAATAACCATGGAAACAGGAAACTTCGCGGTATTAGGTGCTACAGTGCTACAGCATAAACCCAGGTTCAGTGATAATTTACTCCCTCATAATACGTTGTAAGCATGTGTACGCAAAACATGTCAATAATGCATGATTTATTCATTTGTGCAGTAATTTGAATATCTTAACACCTGAAAGCCAATTCACATATTTGAGTTGCTTGAGGTTTGTCCGCCTTCATCTTTTTTTAGTTCCCAAAGTTAATGTTTCAACTGATTTTTTTCTCTTCTTATTCTGGAGGGTGACAGGTATTGCATACTTTAGCTTGACGCTTCTTTTCGGGACATGACGTAATTACGCACGGGTCGACTGTCCTTGATTCTAGTCGATCTCTCTGAACTGTACAAATACATGATTTCGTCTACCATCACCGGAAGTGTTAGTGCGACAGTCGACTGCACAGCTGACGTATCCATAGCTACGGCTCTGCAGTTAATCACTTTGTGTAACATGCTAAAATATAAATACGTCACATGAGTCGACACACTGTATGATTACAAGAAATTGTATTTAATTTATGAGTAATATAATTGTAATATTCCTTAATTTTTTATTTATTTTTTGCTCCAAGGAAGTTCCCATACCTCGGGAGTTGATCGAGAGACTGTCGAACAGCGAGATTCGGAGCATCAGCGACCTCCAGCGGCTCCTGGAGATAGACTCCGTAGGTAAATTCCGTTTCCTTGATTTTATTTTTCCTCTGCTGAACTTTGTTCAAAACCAGTGGGCCACACTCAGTGCTATTAAGGGGTGCTCCCTTCGTGTTTATGATTAACCGAAAGCTATGTCTTAACGCGGTAAGGAGACATAAAAGCGATAGCGTTCGCGAAGGTCATGTACCAAAGTAATGGCAAATACAAACAAGCCCAGGAATGCAGGTCGCGTCTAAGGACACATTTGGCTTCGTCGCGGATGTATCTCTGTGGACTTCTCTTAGTTTAGTGCTACCGTCACGGGCGTAAGAAAAAACTGCGATTCAGGAACCCTTTTGTTACTATGATGGTAACGCGATGGTAATTTGTTACCATCACGCTCCACCAACTGTTGCTAAGAAATAAAAGCCCTGCTTATCTCCCTCCGTCAGTGACAGGTGTCACACTTCGGCGGGATTTCAAAATGTTGCCAAAATAGCATTGAGTTACATGATGAAATAAACAAATGCCCCAGTATCAAATAAAACCTTGATAACATTCTCGAAGGTCGCGCAATAAAGCATACGTATTGTTTCTTTTTGTGCTGAATAATAAACAGCCAAGCAGTGTAGCCAAGTTGGAAGTGATAACAAAGCACCAGATACACAGAGACTTGGGTATGTATTTCCCCGGATTCCATAAACATTTGTCATAGTCATAATCTCACTTTATTGCGCATGGGTGAAATATGACCTGTTGGGAATAGAGAACGCCACAGGCGGTCTTTCTGGACCAATCACATCAGGTTCATTCTCTCTCTCTCTCTCTCTCTCTCTCTCTCTCTCTCTCTCTCTCTCTCTCTCTCTCCCCCTCTCTCCTTCACACAAAGATTAAACCAGGAGCCAGGAGTTATCCAGTGTTTTCAAAAACATTTCAGAACATAAATATATAAAAGTACCTCGCTAGAAAAATAGGCACCCCCCCCTTAACACAATTAAATTAAATAATGTAAAATCAAGGTATTTAAAATAGGTTTACGTACTGTCATGCACCTTCTTACATACAGATGTTAAATGCTACATTTGTTACAGGATCGATAGTTTCTTGTGGCCACCCCCTCCCCGTAAAGCCGATTGTTTTTCAGGTTCCAGAGTAAACTGTGCACTCATACAACCAAGCCTTTGTTTACACAGATGCCATATATCATTCAACTGCACGGGAAAATGGAAACAACGGCACAGAAATAATAATAATAACAATAACAATAACAATAACAATAACCACAGTAATTACCATAATCATAATCACTATTTAAAAGTAAAAAAGAAAACGGACAGTGAGTCACTCTGATTTAAGGAATGCGGGCCCATGTACTGGTATTATTGAGATGCAAATGGGTCTGACTAATAGCTAGCGTGCAGGAGGTCAAGTGTCTAACTTCATTATGCCGTTGTCATGCTAGCTATTATTTCTGGAGCTGAGCTGAATGGGCAGTATGCTGTTATGTATTATTCATGCTTGGATTCCTTGGTGTCAGATGAAGGGAGTTTTGCTTTTGTGTCTGCGACGCACAGCAAACGAGGTTTAAAAAGGAGCCCTTTCTCTTGTTTTCTCCCACTCGAGTAGCGAGCCAGACATGAGAAGAAGGTGTATATAATTGAATTAGGACGGCACTCTCTAGACGGTGGAATGCTCTTCCTGGGGTAACAGTACTCTTGCCTGCAGCGTGAGTCTGCCTGACGACCAGACTGGCAGCGTGGGCCATTAGCAGCTTTTTGACGCCATGTGTGTGTTTTAAGAACTCTGTGTGTTGCTGGCGAGGTTGGGCAGTAATGACGGGTGTGTGTGCCGCTCTGTCTCAGAAGCTTTGTGGATAAGCTCTGTCCTTCCTCTCCGTCACCACACTGGCCACATACAAAAGCCCAGAGCTCAGGATGGGATGGAGGGACACAAATCTGGAATATTGTGTGTGTGTGTGTGTGTGTGTGTGCACATTGTGCGTGCGTGCATATGCGCCTGTGCGTGTAGCTGTATGTGTGCACGTGTGTACGTGTTTGTGTGCACACGCATGCTTGTGTATGTGTGTTTAACTGTAGCGTGTGTGTGTTTGCACGCACGTGCGTTTGTGTGTGTGTGTGTGTGTTTGTGTGTGTGTTTGCATCCACGCAGGCATGCAGGTGTGTGCGTGTTTGTGTGCGCACGCATGCTTGTGTATGTGTGTTTAACTGTAGCGTGTGTGTGTTTGCAGGCACGCAGGTGTGTGTGTGTGTGTTTGTGCGTCTGTGTGTGTGCAGGCACGAAGGTGTGTGCGTGTGTGTGTATACACTTGTGCAGCTGGCACAGGCAGACAACTGAGGTCTCAACCTGCTTTCCATTATTACTTTGAGAAGGGAACGCCCATCAGAAGCAGATTCTCTTTTACTTAGTAGTGTCTAACTTTATACCATTACAGCAGATTTAACATGAAACACTTTTATTATGGCAAAGAGATGGGGCTAAATAAAATGACCACATTTTTTGATTATAATAAAGGGAACGACCACTGGTTGTTTTCTCATCATAGCTAAAATGAATTTGTGCAATGTGCACGAAGGTAAATGAATGAAGGTGGAACCCGCACACTGTGTGTAGAAAAGGGAATATCCCAAACGAGGTGAAGGCTCGATGTTTAATTAAAGTCTTTTAATCGACAAGAGACAGACGTGTCGGTCAAATGACCATCATTGTGCACAAAGGTACCACTGCTGTCACATTAGATGCCATCGAGTAACTGGGATGAGCTGCTAAAGGCTGGTCCCTGAGCCAGTTGCATACCAGCATGTCAGCGCTTCATTCGTTCCACCAGTACAGCTGGGTCTGTGCGGGTCTGGGTCAAAACAGGATATGTCCGTGTCATCCACAGTGTCATGCTAACTAAGGATGTTTTGTTCTGAGAGACAGCGCATCGGAAACACTTTCCACTCCAAGGGCAACGCTCATTTAAAACCTGGGCATCGCTCATCGGTCAGCCCAAAGACAAAGCGAAACCCTGGCTCACGGTGGTCATCGAGTGTAGGGGGTTCTCCTCCTCAGCTGAACCATTTGAGGAGTACTGTCGCGCTGTGACGCATATTCTAGAACACGCCGTAACATTCTAGTTCATTGTAACTGATGACGTCACAAAGGGCTGCCAATGGCATTCGCAAAGAACTGTACAATTCCAGAATATAACACCGTGAATTAGAACTAGAATTCTCAAAAAACTCCTTCCTCAAAGAGTTGTGGTTCCTAGCAGCCGCGTTTGGCTCCACGTCAGGAGCTGATGTTGGTGATTCTGCCCTGGGGGGGGAGAGACAGGGAGGGGCAGGGGACCAAGCAGGTGGTGCTGGAGGAGGTGGAGGGGTAATGGTGTGAATCATTAAAATGTGATTCCCTGCTCTACACAGTGCTCGTAGGCTCAAGCTGATATTTATTTTGCCACCTGTGCCAGGTAGGAGCCTCACTTCTTGACGTACGTCTGCCTGGATCAATGCAGGCAGAGTGTGTGTGCAATTGTGTATGTGTGGGTGGTGTACACACAAGCACATAGAGGAGTGTGTGTGTGTGTGTGTGTGTGGGTGTGTGGGTGTGTGTGGTTGTGCATGAATGAATTCCATGGGACTGTGATTAAGACAATCGCTCCAGCTAAACCACTAGCAGGCTGCAGCAGAGTTCAAACTCAGAAGTGCACCTTTGGTCTCAGAGCAACACCTGACCGTCCGTCTCAGGCCAGACTGTTTATTCCCATCCGCGCGCTGTGGGGGCACTGTCTGGAGAGGGTAGCCTAAGCAAACACAGGCACAAATACAAATGGTTTACTGGTTCTCACAGAACTCTGGGTTGTTATGGTGATAATGGAGTGTTCCATTTTGCAGATCGGAGGGGTGGGGGCAGGAATGAGGTTTGGGAAAGACTGGGTAGGCTTGGGGGGGTGTAGTTACCCGGAGAGAATTTCCTTTAGAACATCCACATTAAAAAATGCAAATAAAATCACCCATTAACCCCTTCTTCCTGCGCATTTTGACAATGAAAATAGTTTCGATGAACGAGTTAATGGTTTGCTCCCGCACGCCACTGTTGGAATTTGTTCTGGTAACTCTGACTGGCTCCACCTTATCGCTCTGGTGACAGTTTTATTCTCTCAAAGCAAAAAAACCCTATCTCCATTTCATTGTGTCCATGTGTGCTATCGTTAGTCTTTGGGCACGCTCAGTGTGTGTGTGTGTGTGCTCGCTTTTGTGCCCTGAGGTAGTGTAATGGATGACTTTGTGTTTTGACTGGCGCAGAGAATGAGGTCTTTGAGGAGACCAAACAGAGGTACCGTAAGGAGTATTCCCACAGCCACTCCAGCCTGAAGAGCCACAGCAGGCGCAAGAGGAGCATCGGTGAGCCCCCCCCCTCCACGTCCACCGGAATGCTTTCCACTCTTCTCCTCTCTTCTTTTTCTTCCTCTCTTACCTGTCCCTCTGTTCCCATGGTGACCGTTCAGTAACGGAGCGTAAAACCAGAGAGGAAAAGTCAGCATCTCTCCATCACAGTGTGCTAGCGGATATTAAGTTACGCGTTCTTTGCGTGCATTTCAGGTGCGTTCTTTGCGTTCATTTCAGGTGCATTCTTTGTGTGCATTTCAGGTGCATTCTCTGCTTTGAGTCACAGGCGTGGCTGTATAACTTTCAGAGGAAGCCAATGAGGGGTGCTAGAGGGAGTAAGCGTCGTGTTTGGCTCCAATGGGCTGGTTCAGGTACACACGGCACGAGGGAATGACTGGGGTTCCATGAACGGGAGAATTCCAGACATTCACAGTCGAAGCCCCAGCTTGTTGGGGTGAATTACCTTGTTATGCGCTGTGCGTGCCAAGTTAGCACCGTGCATGCTGGAGTACACACTAGGCCCTGTGTGTGATTTCCAAGCTTACCTGTATGCGTGTGTGTGTCTTACAGAGTAGACAGTGTGTGGAATTGGGAATGGGAAGTGATTGTCTGTGTATTGCCTGGGCAGGGTAGGCCTGTGGTTCTGTGTGGCTCAGTAGGTAGAGCACAGCGTTGGCAAGGCTTAGGTTGTGGGTTAAATTCCCACTGGGACCACATGTACTGAAAAATGTATGCGTTCAGTACTGTAAGTCGCTTTGAATAAAAGCATCTGCTAGATGGCATATATTAAACGGCATATATAGGTTGTGGTTGCGGTGGGGTTTCGGCTGGGAAGGGTATGGTATGGTGTGGGTTGGGTCAGGGTCGAGTGTTTCAGAGGGTTTGCGTTTGGGTTTGGGGCAGGGTTGGGGAGAGTTGGGTGACTCTCTGGTAGGGGTTGAGTTGGGGTCAGGGTTAAGTGGTCAGTGGTCAGTGCGCAGGGCTCTTTGTGCCATTTCTTCACTCGTGTGTTTAGATCACTGCCATGCCTTCTGCCTTCTGCGCTGTCTCCCACTTCCTGCAGTAACACAGAACATTAAGAACTCCATTACTAATGAGGGCATTAATGAGTCGTCGTCCCCCCCCTCCCAGGGAGGGCGGGATTTAGTTGGCGGGGTTGTCTGTGTCTCGTTGCACACCAGCGACCCCAGCTGGCCAATTGGACCAGAAGTGTCTTCCTCTGACTCATGTCTGTGCAAGCTTAACTTGTAGACTGTGTTGTGAAAAGAAGAACCTGCGACCTGCAAGTTACAAGCCCCGTTCCCTAACCATTATACTACGCTGCCACCCCTCTCCCAGCCTCAGCTTCATAAATTAAAGGGTTTAATTGTAAAGAGGGGCGCTGCTGTACCCTCATCTGGCTGGCATCACGTGTTTCTCAGGACAGCGTGTGCCCGTCTGCACTCTCCCGAATTGACAGAGGTTACAGCGAGCGTGCCTGAGACTAAGATTGGGCGCTCCAAATTGGGAGAAAAGGAGAAAAAAGCAAAACAAATGTGTTACGGAGGTGCTGATTGAGAGGTAACTAGGACAGGCACTCTTTGATGATGTAAGACCGTGACTCTGAACTCTGACCCCTAGAGGAGGCGGTGCCTGCGGCCTGTAAGACGCGGACGGTGATCTACGAGATCCCGCGCAGCCAGGTGGATCCCACCTCCGCCAACTTCCTGATATGGCCGCCGTGCGTGGAGGTGAAGCGCTGCACGGGCTGCTGCAACACGAGCAACATGCGCTGCCACCCGTCACACACTCACCACCGCACCGTCAAGGTAAGAGCACACACACACACACTCACACAGACATACACACACGCACCACCGCACCGTCAAGGTAAGAGCACACACACACACACACACACACTCACACACACACACACACACACACACACACACACACCACACACACACACACAAACACCGTCAAGGTAAGAACACACACACACACACACAGCACATCAAGGTAAGAACACACACATTCAGGCACCATCACCTGATAACGGTAGGAGCAGAGTACACATGTACACGTGCGTCCTTTCCTTTCTCAAGGTAACCCAGTGCTCTGCATGGCTTGTGTTTAACCTGAGGGAGACTGGGCACAGTCCAGTTACTCCCCAAACGGTCTGGTCTGTTCTGTTCTGACTCAGTGTCTGGGGACACCCCCCTCCCCCACTCTGGGTCCACATTTCAAACGTCACTTTCCTCTTTCCTATCTTCACCACTTGCCGTCATGCCTCACACCACCTGTGTCCCACATTGCAATCGCCCACACCTTTCCCCTTTACTTTACATAAACACAGGTCTTACTTTCTGTAATGGGCACTAATGGCAAAGGAAGGTTCTAACCTCTGGGATCATCTTCTTTCTCTCTCAGCTCCCCCTCTATTTTACATAAACACAGGTCTTACTTTATATATAATGGGGACACATCCCCCCCAAATTCAGATATGCTCAAAATGTCCCCCCCAATATATAGCCTAGCTGATATATTTAAAAAAATGTCCCCCCCAATGTTGACTCCATGGTTACGGCCTTGCTCCACACCTTAAGTACCCATAAATTTAGCTCACCTACATTTGCTTTTATTATTCTTGTGCGCCTTTCGCGTTTGCCTTTTTAAGAACTTTCAGAAAGTTCTTTTTTGGAAGGTGGGGGAGCAGTTTGATATTTGATTAATGCACTGAGTGACTCTTAGATGAAGGTGAATCAGCATGAGGTGTTGCATGGGTTAAATACCGGGATGCCATGATGACACTTTCAGATTTTTTCCTGTGCTTATACCTTCCTCATGCCCCTATCCACTCCCTCCTTCCAGAGCTCAAAGCAGTCCCAAGTTCATAAATGAC
>JAINUG010000488.1:115000-132500 GCA_029706075.1 Aldrovandia affinis
AGGTGTGTGTGTATGTGTGTGTTTAATGTGCGTATGTGAGATTGCTTATGTTGACGTGAATGTATGTATGTATGTGAATGTATGTGTGTGTGTATGTGTGTGTGTGAGACAGTGGGTACATCTTAGATAGTTTGTGTACCTCTGTTCTTAAGGTACTCTTTGTGTGTATGTGTGTGTGTGTGTGTATATGTGATGGCGTGTTAGCGTAAATGTAGGTGTGTTTGTAAGGTGGTGTGTGTGTGTCACTGTGTGTATACTGTATGAGATAGTGTGTGTATATTGTATGAGATAGTGTGTGTATATTGTATGAGATAGCTTGTGCATATGTGTTCATATTGTATGAGATTGTGTGTGTATGTGTATGTATATTGTATGAGATAGTGTGTGTATGTGTGTGTATATTGTATGAGATAGTGTGTGTGAGATATGTGTGTGTATATTGTATGAGATAGTGTGTGTATATTGTATTAGATAGCTTGTGCATATGTGTTCATATTGTATGTGATTGTGTGTGTATGTGTATGTATATTGTATGAGATAGTGTGTGTATGTGTGTGTATATTGTATGAGATAGTGTGTGTATATTGTATGAGATAGTGTCTGTGTGTGTGTGTATATTGTATGAGATAGTGTGTGTGTGTGTATATTGTGTGAGATAGTGTGTGTGTGTGTGTGTGTGTGTGTGTGTGTGTGTGTGTGCAGGTAAGTCCAGTCCCGAGAGGGAAATGCTCTTGGTCCAGATGTGCACAGCACAGCCTCTGCGCTGATCATACGTTTCTAGCGTGTAATTTCAGCCTCTGGTGCTTTTCCCTGAGTGGGGCTTTCTCTTCTCTCTCTTAGTTTTTAAACTCTGCTTCCCCCCTTCCTTTGTGTTTACAGGGCGCAGTAGGGCTACAGGGAAAAAACGGAAACACAAAAAGCTAAAGCTCGACAAGGATTTATTGGCGACGTAATTAAATGCGTAGATAGTAAAGTCTGTGGGGCCTGTGAGCCAAACAGGTAGGGCTTTATCACGACTGCCAATAAATCTCCTGCTTGTAACCCGCCCCTTTTCGGGGCAGCCACCAATCAGATCGCTTAATCAATGATGCATGGAAACAGAATGAATAAATACAGCATGAAGTCAAAGCAGTCTGTGCAGTTTGCATGCACAGTTTTTTGGATCTGTATGTGCAAAGCTGTGCAAACCACTGATCGTGTTGACTTTGATGATGTGCTAACAGCCTGAGAGAAAAATAAGCATGCTTGAGTGTTCGGGTGCATGCGCTTACGTGTTTGTGTATGTACAATTGTGTTCATTTCGCTTCTTTGAGCACTGATTCTCTCTCTCTCTCTCTCTCTCTCTCTCTCTCTCTATTTTATGATTTTGCACCGCACTGAAGGACAAACATTTCAAAAATGAGTGCACATTTCTGGTTCTGGTTTCCTCACAGGTTAAAGCATCACACATCATAGTTAAAATGGATATATACGATGTTAGTGTACAAGTACACGTTTTAATGTTGCTCTATGACAGTATCGATGAGATGCTATTTTTTGTACACTTTGTTTCATACATTTTGCATTTTTGCAGCTGGCCAAAACTATCATGGTCTTATGCTAATGAATGTGTTCAGTGACATAAGATCGTAGCAGATGCTGAAATGCTCTACTCCAGTGCGTTGTGATGGATTCCGTCACTGCTGTCATGGCACTGTAAGTGAAACTGGAGCCAGAAAGACAGAACCGATGGTGAATGTTCTGCTTCCAGAAAGACGAAGTAGAGAAAGAGAGAGAGAGAGAGAGAGAAGGCATACGAAGCAACACTAATGGTTGGCTTGTAAACATATCCATTCCTCTCCTCTAATCTCCTCCGTCCCTCAGCTGTCTCCCTCTTCCTCTCTCCCCGTCTTCCTGCGGGTCACTCACAACCTTTTCACCCGAGGGGAAAGTCACTTCCTGTATGTCACTTCCGGTGTGTTTGATCCCTCTCTCTCCCTCGGCAGGTGTTAGGTGAGGCCGAGGGATTGCAGTGCCAGAGGGAAGGAGAGTGACCACACCCCCAACCCCCCCCCCCCGGCGCCTCACACCTGACACCAGCCACCTGCCCTCCGTTTTTAAAATTTAGCTTTCATAAGAGACATAATAACTAAAATGCCAAAGGTGTTTTCTTACTACAGCCCACAGTGCCTTGCCCCACCTCAAGATCAACTGAACGCTGATGCAGATGAAGGCATCCTGGACCCTGCCTGGATGGGCCAATGGGAATGGCAAAGCTTTGTTGTGTAATGTTACACCTGAAATGAAAGAACCCCCCCAAAAAAAAACCTGGAAGTAGCATTTATAGCCAGAGATGCCTTTGCGCCGGGCAAGCTCCACGGGAAGATTAATGCAGCGTGGGAGAAGTGAGGGATGCTGGTTAAAAACAAAATGGACGAATACTGGAGACTGACACTGGATGAACACTGCTGTCTCCAGATGAACAGTGGACGTGTCCGATTCTGCGTGGAAGCTCACGTGCGGATGCGAATCTCCCAGATCTTCTAGCCTCTCCACCGGTCTCCTCTCATTGCTGTGCCAATGTGATGAACTTGCTCTTGTTTGGATGAGGGAATATATACACACTACCGGTCAAAAGTTTTAGAACACCCCCATTTTCCAGTTTTTGCTGAAATTTAAGCAGTTCAAGTCCAGTGAATAACCTGAAATGGTACAAAGGTAAGTGGTAAAAAAAAAAAAGGTTAGGTTACCAAAAACTGAAAAATAATGTACATTTCAGAGTTATTAAAAAAGGCCCTTTTCAGGGAACAAGTAATGGGTTAACTTGGGTTAACAGTCACTCTGTGCAAGTCACCGACTCTGGATCCAGCAAAAGAGCCCCAGACCATCACGCTTCCTCCTCCATGTTTGACAGTTGGTGTCACACACCGAGGAACCATCCTTTCGCCTACTCGACGGCCTACAAAAACATTTAAAAATTTAAAGATTTCACATTTTGATTAATCGGTCCATAAGACCTCCTTCCAGTCTTCAGTAGTACACTGGCGGTGCTTCATGGCTCAGGCAAGCCTCTTTTTCTTATTTTACCATCTTAGCAATGGATTTCTTACTGCCACACAACCTGTCAAACCTGCAGCTCGAAGTCTTCTTTTCACAGTTGAAACTGAAAGTTCCTTACTTTGACCAGTGTTAAGCTGTGCTTGAAGCTGTTATCCTGTGAGCCGCCTATCACGCAAGCTGTTGACTCTCAGAAACTTGTCTTCTGATAAAAAGATTAAAAAACTTTTGACCAGTAGTGTATATATATTTTTTCCTCCAAAAACAAATACCATTTTACATCCTCTTTATTTTTGTAACCATCATTTGTTGCTCATTGGATTGTATCGTATGTACAGAACACAAAGCAGGGCACTCTAACCCAGTCATTTTCTATTAATAAACTATTTATATTTCTCTATGCTTGTATTTATCCTCCCCAGACATAACAGAAGATTTTTCTTTCTGGCTGAGATGTATGAACATCAAGACTGCGATTGAGTGAGATGTATAAACAACAAGACTTGTGATTGGGTGAGATGTGTAAACAACGAGACTTGTGATTGGGTGAGATGTATAAACAGTGAGATTGGCTTTCTTTTCTTCTGAGTTGTGGTATTGCGTCTGGTCAGGGCTCTCAGTGCCAGTGTGTTGATATTTTGCTTCCTGTTGTATTCCTTGTTTCAAAGTGTTTTGGAACAGTCTCACATCTCATAACGAATGCTTCCTGGAAAAGTGTGATGACATGTGGAAAAGGCAGAGCAAAGTGAAAAGAAAGTGAAAATCCTTTATTTTTTTGTTTAAAAAACTGTAAAAAAAAAAAAAAAAAAAAAAAGTGCTTGTCTACATATATTCAAGCAGGGAGTTTATATACTGTTGGGAAATGGAGCTATGCATTTTTTTGTCTTAAATAAGAAACAAAAATGAACAAAATTAAATCTGTCTCTGTGAAACATTATTTAAAAATTGTGAGTCAATTAACTTGTCGGACATTCGAATTTTCCTGTATCACAAATGAAGCTGGATAGCTTGATTTTCGAATGAGCAATTTAATGATTTAATACATTTTTACATTTTACATTTTAAGCATTTAGCAGACGCTCTTATCCAGAGCGACTTACAAGATGTGCATTAATACAAGGTAAGAACAATCATAGTTAGCGCACAAGATCAGTGCAGTAATACAGCAATAGACATCATTGCAGGCGTCTGCGTATCATACCTGTAACACTGGGAAAGAAAAGGTTAGTGGGTTATTTTTTTTATTTTTTTTTTTTTTTTTAAATAGTGTAGAACAAGTAAACAGTGGTGAGGACAGATTGACTAGATGGACAGTGTTCAGTGGTAGTGGAATCTGAAGAGGTGGGCTTTGAGTCTCTTGCGGAAGAGAAAAATAAATAAATTAATGAGTGAATAAATGATCAAATAGGTCCATGGTTCTGGCTCCAGGTGGAGCGGCAACTACCCCTGACAGCTGGCTGGAGAGTCTTCCATGTCCAATATGGTGCTAACCAATCTTACTCAGGAGTCAGTGTGGGAAAAACAGTACAGAGAAAATAATCCAGCATTCTGGAAAGAAAAATGATCACTTTCAAAGATTGACACTAATTCACAAGTTTAATTTGGTTATTTACCTATCAAACTGACTCGCCAGCAGTTCAAATCCACAGCGAGGCACTGCTTTTGCACTCTGGAGTATAGTACTCAAACAAGATACACAGAATCCATGGATAATGGATAAATGACTCTGTCACACAACCATGCAGTTAAGCCAAACAGCCAATCCTCTCCTTCATAATAACAATCCTGTCCTTACCATAATTATGATCATTTTCCCTTTTTCTGTCCCCCAGTTTGCAATAACCACTGTGCCACCTGCACCCACACAATGGGGGGCACTGCAGCTGAAACACATGAGCGAGTGATTCTTTTACACCCCCAGGCTACACAGTACTGCAGAGAGAGCTAGCGCCAATCGGAAGAAAGGATTATTTCTGTCTGACAACAACTGGTAGCCTGTGGAGTGTGGACACCTTGGGCAATGTCTAAAATTATCTTTGACCGTGACCACTACACCTCTACACCGCTCTCAAACGTAACCAAGGACAACCCTGAAAATCCAATCATTAGAGAGAAAATCCTGGGAAAGCAGTGGCTACAAACTGAATACAAAGAGCAGGATAGAAATGAAAAATTGGGAATGAATACGTCCATCAGTTCACTAGGTTAAACCCTGAATCCCTTTGGTGCACTCTGATAGAGCTTTGGGATTGGACCCGTGATCCCTCAGGCCCGGGCTCCGGTGCTGTCCGGCTCCTGCCAAACCCTGCTCTGCTCCGGGTCTCTGTGTTGTATGAGGAGAGGGAAGCAGCAGCACCGCAAGTTAGGAGGAAATATGTTATTACTGCCCCCCCTCCTTGCATCTCCAGGGGATTGAGAGACATGAAAGTGTCCTCACTCATGACCTCCAACTGTTTGATCCCTGCATATTAGGCTCAGAAGTCCTCCTGAAAATAAAAAGCAGAACAAAAGGGAAAGAGCATTGTAGTTTTGCCAACAGAACGATAGCCTGTCTCGCTGGACTCCGTGTTCTGATATGTTTTTCCCATTTACTTATTTGTTTTTTTGTTCTGCTCAGGATTGCAGTTGCATCAAGTGAAAAGGCAGGCACTCCCTCACTGCCCGCCCCCTAAAAGAAAATCATGTAATCATTTCTGTGCAAAATACACCTTATCTGATTAAGGCCCTGACAAGACAAACCGGACAGGTGTTATAATTGAGAAACAAAACGCTTAGATAGATTTTTAGCTTTCACGGCTAACTAAATGTAAATATTCTATGCTTTCCATGGATTTTTATGGAATTGTTGACATTGGACATTATATATTATTTTTATAAAGCTTAGAGTCTATGGTTATGACTATGAGTTTTACTTTGTACTGATAAGAGCTGGGATTTGAGTGAGGAGGATTCACTCCTGCATTATATTGATAGGAATTTGGAAGGGCAGTTATTGTTTAAAATATTTAACTGCTTAGCAAATGCCCGTTGCCATGGCAATGTACCTACCTTGCATGGTATACGTTTGTACAAGTGGATATTTTTATATGGCACTAGAATTAACTGAATTTGATTTTGAGAAAAAGGGTGGGGGGGGTGGAAGAGAGGTGGAGGAGAGGTGGAGGAGGACAAGTTTGAGGAGGGAGAGAAGAGAAGAAGAGAGTGGTTGTTGTGTTGTAGCTCCAGAGGGTTTTGGTGATGACGGAGTGGGGAGGATTTGATATAGGGCGGACCAGCCGGGTGTGGTGAGGGGGTGGGGGGTGGGGTGCGGGAGCGAGGATGGGGTGTGGATTGGTGTTATTTCTTTGTTACCATAAACAATGTTGAAGAGATCTCTCTTTGTGAACACAGGCTGTTGGAATCTCGTCCCTTTGTGGAACGCAAGCTGCTTCTTGACTGATCAACAATTCCTGGGTTCAAGGGTCAGAGGTCAGAGGTGGGAAGAGGAGAAACAAAGAGGAAGTCGCTGAATAAATTGTCAACTTAACTTTTATATCTCTTTCAAACTCTGCTCTTGTGTTTTTTAAACCTTGGCTGTTGCTTGGTAGCCTTTTAGAATTATTTGTAGCAAAAGCTGCTGGCAAAGGGACAGGGTCACTTTTAGCCTTGCCTCTCCCTGCTGTTTGATTCCTTGTTTCAGGCTCTGACTTCCCTTTCCCCCACAATGTCACAACACTGAAATTACAGCAACCTGCTAATTGTGCTTCTGCTGTATTTCAGAGGACCACGGTGAGAATAATATGCAGCAGGAATTTAAGACAACAAAAAGTAAGAACTGCACCCTTATGCAATGCGACACACCAAGCAGTTATGAGACAAAGGAGAGTTCTGTTTGAGCACATGCAGTAAGCACTGCTGCTACTCTAGCTGGTTGGACAGTTTCTATTCCTCCGCTGATCAGTCAAAAGTCTATCAATCCTCAACATCATTGCCACCTCTGTAAATTAAATTCAGATATATTTAATTTGACCCTTTTTCTCTTAAAGGAGCATTCTAACCAAAATCCATAATTAGAATTTTTTATTTTATTTTATCTTTATTTCAAATTTTTCCCTGTTTTTCTCCCAATTTGGTTGCCAATTATACCCTCTATTTATCTCAATTCACCCTCCCCCACGAATCCGCCGCCCGTCCTCCGGGTTGAGACACTATTCCGGGCCAATTTATCCGTCTCTTCCGAGACGGAATTCTACCACGGACGCCTTTTCCTGCTCCTCGACGGACTCGTGCCGGCTCACCCTCCCCCCTTCCCCGGAGGCGGACAGCCAAACGCCGTCTCCGATCGGGGCTGACGACCAGGGCCGGTCTGGTAGAGACGCGGGTTTTCGAACCGCGTCCCTGACAGGCAGCGCACACCACACCGTACCATCCAAAGTGTGGTGCGTTAGACCGCTACGCTATCCGCCAGCCCCCATAATTAGGAATTTTGAACACGTGAATTAATGGACAATTGACACCCATCGTATTTGCCATTTGGATTCTTGCGGCTCATACAGAAACAACAATGCCATGTGGATGGATTCTTGCAGTAGAAACCTTTTCCTGGTACATATCTCACCATGTAACCCCTCCCCAAGCCCCTCCGACCACATGGATTACATCACCTATCACCTGTCACCTTGGAAACCCTATCCACTTCCCCTACCACCAGTTGGGCCCAAAACAGTGCCGAGAGGCACTCCCATGAGATTGATTGTGTGATAATGCAGTCGTCAGCTAGTCAGCTGTGATCAACCCTGCCCGTGAAACACAGATTCCGCAGACTCAGCACTTCACCTCTGTGCTTTCTGCTTTCTTTTCTCTTTTTCTCCCTTCCTCCTCCACCTTTCCTTAGCCTCCCTGAACATTACGTTAATGGCCAAGACTTGGTTTTCCTTTCTTCTTGTTCAGCTATTTCAATCTGAAGATAAGATACAAAGCAAATAAATTATGAGCGAGAGGGAGGGAGGGAGAGAGAGAGAATAGGGGGACACAGCATGTAACAGAGGGAGAGGGAGAGATTGTGTTTGGTCATTATTAAAGCTATGATTTTTTTTTTGCACACTTTTGCCCGATGCTAAAAGAGGCTTTACATGACTGTAACAGTGATAGATAGACTGTGATTCATTCTCTCTCGCTGTCTCCCTATCTCTCTAGTTGGCAATGAAACATTACTAAGTGTATTGTTTATCACTAGCAATCACAAATTTGTAATGCTTAGTTCAATTTCCATAAGCATACATGAAGCATGTGTTATTACAACCTTAATAAGGGTCAGTTATATGCAATGTGTTGTTATATTTTGCTTGGTAATTGAAAATGATTTGATATGGAATAAGAACCCATGTTGTATGAATATCAGCACAGCTAGGGGGGTGTTGTGAGGCACGCTGCAAAGTGGAGTCTAGACAATGATTTTTTTCCAGATGTTTTCTAGTTTTTTTCCGCAATTTAGTAGTCGATTATACCATCTATTTATTTTTGATTTACCCCCAAACTCACCGCCCGTCACTATGGGGCAAGGTAATTACCTGAGGCCGGCAATGATCTGCCTCCTCCGAGATGGAACTCGCCCCCCTACTTTCTAGATACACCCTTCGTGCTTCTCAGCGAGTTCGGGCCGGCTCACCCTCCCCCCTTCCCCTGGGGTGGACAGCCAATCGCCACAGCTGATCGGGGCTCTCGGCCAGGGCCGGTCTGGCACAGTCGGGTTTCGATCTGCAGCTGTAATAGGCAGCTTGCATTCGCAAAGCAAATGGTTAGACCGCTACGCTATCCGAGGCCCCTAACAAGACCATTTTTAAATGGTTAAAGAACATTTTAATGGATTAGAAGGTGTATTCTTCTGCTAGCAAAGTTATTCAATCGCTCAATATGCTTTACTGTTGCTTCAGTGTGTTCTACAGGCTACAGGTCTACAGAGGGTCTGCACATTCCTCACGTTTCCTCCCTCAGATGTTGCTGGCTTCCAGACTGTGTGATCCCTCTTTCTAGCAAACTTGAGGGAGACCCCCTTCGACCTCTGAACCCTGAAAAAAAGGTGGGTCAATCTGTGAGTGACAGTAGCTTCTGCGGGTGGAACTATGGAATGACACTCTGTCTCTGTACACACAGACCTTCTCCATCTCTCTCTCTCTCTCTCTCTCTCTCTCTCTCTCTCTCTCTCTCTCTCTCTCTCTCTCTCTCTCTCTCTCTCTCTCTCTCTCTCTCTCTCTCTCTCTCTCACACACACACACACACACACACACACACACACATCTCTCCATCTCTCTCTCTCTCTCTCTCTCTCTCTCTCTCTCACACATACACACACACGCAAACACACACATTCTCCATCGCTCTCTCTCTCTCTCTCTCTCTCTCACACACACACATACACACACACAAACACACACATTCTCCATCTCTCTCTCTCTCTCTCTCTCTCTCTCACACATACACACACACGCAACACACACATTCTCCATCTCTCTCTCTCGCTCTCTCTCTCTCTCACACATACACACACACGCAAACACACACACGCAAACACACACATTCTCCATCTCTCTCTCTCTCTCTCTCTCTCTCTCACACACACACACACACACACACGCAAACACATTCTCCATCTTTCTTTCAATTTCTATCTCTCGCACACACATTCTCCATCTCTCTCTCTCTCTCTCTCTCTCTTCTCTCTCTCACACACGCACACATTCTCCATCTCTCTCTCTCTCACTCACACACACACACACACACACACACACACAAACACACATTCTCCATCTCTCTCTCTCTCTGTCACACACACACACACACACACACACACACACACACACACACACACACACACACACACACACACACACGTACGTACATTCTCAGTCTCTCACACAAAAGTATTCGCAATGTCTTTTGCTTCAACTTTGACTCGCAATTAAATTCCTTTTTGTTTTCTTCACAAATGTAGTTTGGCACCAAAATTAACTAAAGTAAGTCTGCATTTAGGACAAAAGTTCATTGACTCCAGATCACGGTCTCTTCATTTGCCTCCTCTGCCTCCTTATCAGAGCTCTATTTGAGACTCTGCCCTGCTGTCATTGGTCAAAAGCAGGAGCAGCATGACTCTGGGTAAATTCTGTCCCCTTGTATGATTGGACACAGTAACACACTGGCACACACTCGTGATTGGACAATGAGGTGTCGTGACACCGAACATGGGCGGAGCTACAATTCTCTGTCAGTCACTGATTTGTTTGAAGAAAATAAGTTTTGCTCTCCACTACGTAAACACAAGCAGTAAGCTAGGGTAACATGGTAGCTCCACCTCAGTCACCCATCCCGAGCACACACCACTTTGCCCTCCTGGTTTGGAGTGGCACTGTCTGAAGTGGCCGGTTTTCGCTTGATGTCCACCTACGTAACGTCTCTTTTCAGCTGCCTTTCAGTTAAGCCATGAATATAGCAAAAATATACTTTTGACCGTTATCATACTGTTGAACAGTGCTGCTGCCTTTGAACTCCACTTCTGGGTGGAGTTTTACTTAAAAACCCAAAAAACATGTCCGCTGTGGTTGCTCCGCCTACCGTAGTCATGTGACCACGAAGGAGCGTGCAATTGAGTGAATCATTTGTTATCTCAGGTCTCTGCTTTGACTCAAGAGTGACAACACACTGGTGTGTGTGTTACTAAGGAATGGGGGGGAGGGTTGTTGAATGTTTCCCCTAAATAGCATCCACCAGCATGAGAACAGAAGGAGGGGGAGGGGGTGGGGGGGGGGAGGGCATTCGTTCAAGTCCAGCATTCTTTTCAGTGCCTCAGCTTGAAGGCTCAAAGAGACCCTGTGTTCACGCTGAAAAATGGGATTGCCGGAAACAAATTGGGTGTGTGCTTCTTCTTTTCTCTTGACACAAACGGGATCAGAGTGAGTCCATCCATCTTTGTCGGCTGCATCTCCTGTGTCTTATTCTGGTCTGGGGGTTGTTGGGGGGGGAGGGATAGATGCAGTTGCACTGAATCTGACAGGAATCTTTCTTTCAAATTCAACATTCAAGATTAAACTATATTTAATTATTATAAATTCATTTTGGTTAAAAACGGCTAAAAACTTTGGCTTCCATTAGCTCAGTTAGAGAGACATGAAATACAGGACAAAGGCAGACAATATAAAAATACACCATACCACAAATCAAATAGAACTTTCTTCAAATCTTTTTTAGTACTGGACCGTGCTAGGAAGTGACAGGAAGTGCCAATAGTGTGGAGGAAGTGTAGTGATAGGAAGTGTCAATAGTGTGGAGGAAGTGTAGTGATAGGAAGTGTCAATAGTGTGAAGGAAGTATATAGATCAGTGGTACTCACTCTTGTAGCCATTCAGCCCGTATAGAGACCCACGGTGGCTGGTTTCTGTTTTCACCTTAAAATCGGCAACAAATTCAGACCCAAGAAAACAGGTGCGGTGAGTTAACTGTGTAATCAACCACATTAATCAATCAGTTAATTGCTAAGTAGCCACGGAAATAAGCATATCCTGCGGCTCTCCAAAAAATACCACTGGACTAGAAGGTGGAGAGGAGATTCTAACTGTTAAAAAATTAAATAAAACAATTTCAATCCTGTTTTTCATTTTTTTTTACCAAACATGTTCTCTTTTATTGACTTTAAGGTGGATTTTAGTGAAACTGCTATTGACCAGAAAAACTCTCCAGGTGGAAGACAAAAGCGACACCGCACTTGAAACAAGCTTGTATGGGGGGCCCCCGGATGGCGCAACCGATAAGGGCATTTCTTCTAAGTGCAGGTTGCCCACTGCAGCCTGGGTTCGATTCTGGCTTTGGCTGGCAGTCCCATTCGGGGGGATGATTTGCTGTCTGCCCTCAGGGGGAGGGAAGCCGGTATGAGCTTGCCACAGTATATAAGAAGGGGTGACCATACGCACCCAGGGAACTATAGGCCTGTCAGTTTAATTTGCATCTTGTGTAAAATACTGTCATGTATTATTAGGGCGAAGTTGGAATCATTCTTGAAAAATTGTAATATTTTAAGGGAGAGCCAACATGGTGTTCAATCTATTTAACCTTAGCAAACAGAGACTTAGGGGGGATTTGATTGAAGTGAACTACCAAAGATTTTTTAAGATAAGTTTGGTTAGCAGAACAAGAGGCCACAGGTGGAAATTAGTTAAAGGCAAATTCTGCATGGATATTACGAAGTTTTTCTTTACACAGAGAGTTGTTAATGCCTGGAACAGCATGCCAGGTCGGTTAGTAGAGGCAGAAACACTTGGGCTATTCATGTCCTGGCTAGATGCAGTACTAGATACTCTTTAGATTAGGACATGACGAGGCTAGATGGGCTGAACGGCCCGTTCTCGTCATTATGCATTCTTATGTTATTAAAAAGCATCTCTGTGTGTATCGGAATCACAGTCGACGGCTTGGTGAGTTTCATCTTGAAAGAGGTGGTTCAGCGTCTTTGTCACCGCTGGTCCCGTAGTTGCAAGCAGCAGGCTCTTGGGGGTTTGGGATAGTTTAATCAATACAGGGTACAATTGGTCACCATACTGGGAGAGAAAAATAGGCAGAAACCCAGCAACCGTACATTTATTTTCTCTCTGTTGTGAACTGTACCCTACTTTCCCTTTGCTTTCACTGCTAAATTGTGGTGAAGTGGTGTTAAGGAGCTGGCTTGGATTCCCTTGGAGTGTCCTGCCATTGTACCCTTGAGCAATGGCAGCCCAAGTCCCAGGGTGGTAATTCACTTTGCTGTGGCAGGAGTTTCTGACCCTGGGGCCCCACCCCCCACAGCGTAGGTCGGGTGACATGGAATGTGGGGGTGGGGGGGGGGGGGGGCAGGGGTGTGTGCTGTTTGCCGGTATACCCCCAACTAGTTTGTGTCACACAGATAATTCTGAGGAGACCATGCAGGCATAGTGGGCTGAACAATGACACGGCATGTTTATTTGAGGCTGAAAGAAAACCGAGAAGGCAAAGGAGGCGCTACTGTTTCTTTCTGCCGGTGGCTTGAAAAGAGGAGTCAAAGAAAAGCCCACGTCTGTGGTCAGCTTCAACAGAACCTCACGGAGCTTTCAGTCCAGTGTTTGGGGTTTGTGAAGAGCACTTTTGTTTTTCGGTTTGACCACGTTTTATTTAGGCTCAAGGAGCGTTTTGTTCTGGCCTGGCACAGCAAAGTCATTCCGCGGTGGTTGTGCTGAAAGCGTTCACAGACATAAAACGAGAATGCAGTCCCATAGAAACACTGTATGTCCTGTATGTGCAATGGACACACCAACATGTCTTAATGCCACATTAAAGCATTGCGTTTTAATGCCACGTTTTTACCAGCCTCTGTCATTTTTCTGCTCCCAGACTCACCTATATCCACACACAGGGTGGCCACTTCCAACACTCCAGAATGGAGGACACTTCAGGCAGTGGCAATTTAACATGTCATTATATGACCAATTTAAAACCATCACATCTACAGACTAACTGAGATTGAAAATGTGTACTCACAATAGCTGGATGGTATTCTTTTGGTACTTCTGTCCCTTCCTGGCATTTTGCAGGGCTGGCTACGATAGCACCAAACACTCTCCAATAGCACTTTAAAAGAAATTGTGCGGCTTAAAGTGTGGTACTTGTTGACATTTATTAGACCAATAACGAATGGCGATTCGTTGTTTGACAAATACATAAACCAATAAGAAGCACATGATTGAATTAATAATTCAGTATTTTTCTAGTCTAGACTTCAAAACGCGGAATGGGAGTCCGGCAGCGATTGGCGATCGCTAAACTAGCCAAACTGTGAAAAAGAAATACTCGTGTGATTACGAGTTAAGCGCAGATTGAGTTACGTTAGTTGAGTTAAGTTAACGTTGATTGAATCCAGTCCACTGTATGGGCAGAGCTGGTCACATGGTCTCAAAGGTGAAGCCACACACACACACACGCACGCATGCACGCACGCACGCATGCACACACGCACGCACGCACTCGCAGACTGACACGGAACGAGATGAGCGTCGAGGAGAGAATTTTCTTTGCTTTTCTTTTTCTCTCCTCACATTCCCCCCCCCCCCTCCTTTTTTGTGTCTTATTTTCTTAGCGATCTATTTGATATGCATGGCTGTGGTTCAAGAGCATTCCTGGTCGTAAATCACCAACCCCCAACCCCTACCCCCCCCCCCCACTACCCCCCCCCCCACCGCCGCCCCAACCTCTTTAAAACAAAGCCGTTAAGACTTGCTGAGAATCTCTCTTTCATCAAATCAGTTTGATGCCCGTAGCGGAGTTTTTAAAGTCATGCCAGTGGAGGTTCCTGTTCAGGTCGACCCCTCCCCCCTCCCTCACTCCCAGTGCGGGGAGACGTCTCATGTTGATAGAGTGGTAGCAGGGAAGATGATACGGTGCATTTCTTTCTCGCCACAGTGAGGTGAAAGCGACGGGTCCGCGCGTCTCAGCTGCAGACACCGTGATGTCAGATTTAAACAAGCGGCTCGGCGCACACCTGCGCTCTTCATCCCGCCCGCGTGCCCTGCGGCCCGCTCACCGGACAGGAGCAAGCGATCGTTTGTGACTCTGTGAGTCAAGGATGGGGAGAAAGCTCCTTCTTTCCCTGTGCCAAAGATCACGGATTAACCTTTTATAGAGGCGGAACCTTGACTGATAGTTGGGGATGACAGGATTTGGTGCAAGGCAGTGATTGGGGAATGAGGTATCATGACACCAAAAATGAGTGGAGCTACCATATGCTTCCAGTAACTTGATCAGTAACCTGATTTGAACCAATCATTGCATTTTGTGGTGAAGAACAAAACCTTTTGATTGGTTCAAGCAAGCCAGTGATTGACAGCTAATTGTAGCTCCACCCATTTTTGGTGTCACAATACCCCATTTGCCCATCACTGGTATAAGGTCTATGTAACACTGTATCATGTTAAAAGAACCTGAAGGTTTCAGTCGGCAGGGTTGTCCGTGTCTCATCACACACCAGCGACCCCCACTGGTCAATCGGGCACCCACAGTCTACTGGTATGAAGCTGCACGTGAAAAGCGTCTTCCTCCTACTCACGTCTGCGAGCTTAACTTGTAGACCGTGGTGTGAAACGAACCAGCGGATGACATCATGTGTTTCCGAGGAGAGCGCGCGCTTGTCTAAATGGACAGTGGAGATTGCAGCGAGCCCGACTTACAATACGATTGGGCATTCCAAATTGGTGAATCAAAAATCAGTGAACAGGGGAAATGAATTTGTTATATAAAGACGCAGCTGTTATGAACAGGTCCAGTTATTAGCCAGTGCCAGCTATGCTTCTCTGCGTGAGCCTGTGACTGCTATGTTTCTCTGAATGAGTCTGTGAGTGCTGTGTTTCTCTGAATGAGTCTGTGAATGACATGTTTCTGTCTGTGAGTCTATGAATGCTATGTTTCTCTGAATGAGTCTGTGAGTGCTGTTTCTGTCTCTGAGTCTGTGAATGCTGTGTTTCTCTGTGTGAGTCTGTGAGTTTTATGTTCTTTAGCAACTGCTGAGTCTCACCATCAGGGGCCAAGAGTCTGGGGTTGTTGTGTGTTCTTTTCCGCTGCCCAGAGAAGACAACAAAAGCCTTGCTTGTTTATTATTTAACTTTTTAGTTTTGTTTCTGATTATCTTCGCCATTTTTTTCCCAATTTTAGTAGCCAATTGTACCCTATCATCTGGGACTGTCAGTGACAAAGGTGATGAACCGCCTCTTCCGAGACAGAACCTGCCAAGCTGTTGACTGTAACTCCGGTACACACAGAGCCACGCTTATACGTGGCGAGCTTACGCTGGCTCCCCCTCCCCTGGGGCAGGCAGCCAATCACCGCCCCTGAACGGGACTCCCAGCCAGAGCCAGGCTGGCACAGTCGGGGATCGAACCCCGGCTACAGTGGGAAACCTGAATTCCGGGCAAGTACCTTTACCGTTGTGCCACACGGGAGCCAGCCTTGCATGTTTCTAAAACCGTCTTTTGTGGACGGGGCTGCTGTATCTCAGCTAGAGACCAGATTGTTTTCATATTTTCAGATTGTTTTTTATCCTCAATGCTTACAGCATGTTCTCAGCAAATGACCTTCTGTCGGGACTTTCACAGTTCACATTTTCACATGTTGTCCGTTTGTGCAGCTGGATTGACGGGAGCAAACACAGTGTTTGCTCAAGACTCCAATGGCTTGCTTGCCTGGGCTTTGAACCTAAAACATTATGGTTGTTAGACCACTTCAATCAGTACAACTCCCCTTTTTTCACTTCTATGACTTGCCTCTTGGTTCTCACCAGTGTAGATTAGGAGCATACTGTATAGTTGCCATGTCGCGGTTGATGTCTTACCAGACCAGAGGGGCTTGGTAATGGCGGAGTCTTCCAAAGAGAACTGAACATTACAGTTAACATAAATATGGTTATTACATGGATTGGACACGTGTTAAAACCGGATTGCTGCTGAAGGTGGTGTTTGTTGGCCAGTAGAGGGCAGTCTACCCTCTGGACAAAGCAGAAAGTCAATACCCCCGTGTACTGACGGGGAGGGACACTGTGCCGTAGGAGACTCTCCATTTTGGGTGAAACCTGAGGTCCTGGCACAAAGTGGTTCTTAAAGATCTTGTAGCACTAAAGTGCTGCGAAAAGGCATTATATACCCCAAATGCAATCCATCATCATTATCACAGTTTTTTACAATTACTTTGGCACTAATTTCAGAACCCTGAGGTCATTTTTCAAAACTGTAGACACAAAACTCAAAGCGGATAATCATTTTTCAAATGCCTGAATACAATACACTTAAACCTAAAATAGTTTGTTCGCTGAACCAAATCACTTGTTCACAATGACACAACTTAACATCAAAGTATTAACATTTCAAAATGCAGTACACATATTATATATGATATGACTGTCTTTTCATTTCATTTCAATACAATCAATTAATCCAACTGCTCAAAATGATAAGTAACTGTAGCATTACTCCTAATGCATAGTTTTATGGAAACTGATGAACAAAATTCCATGTTTAGATCATGAATGTTTTAGGATAAAGAAATCTATTGACACCAATGACTTTTGAACCAATTTTACTACATTATCTTTGGAAGTAATATTTTGTCATCATCCTTTTTCAGACACTGTTCCTATGGTTCCATATTCCATGCTGCAATATGGGAGGATGGTGTGGTGGGATGCAGACCTCTTATGGGATCCAATAATGCAGCTCTTCTTGTGAATTTCCTTGATGAGCTACAGCAGGTCTGTCAAGCTGATGGAGTGACTTATGTGATAGTGTGGGACAATGTTAGGTTCCACCATGCTGAAATGGTGCAGACATGGTTTCAGGCCCATCCGCAGTTTACAACCCTGTACTTGCCCCCATACTCTCCTTTCCTCAACCCAATCGAGGAATTATTCTCAGCATGGAGGTGGAAGGTGTATGATCGTTGCCCTCAT
>JAINUG010000488.1:137500-242500 GCA_029706075.1 Aldrovandia affinis
ATGGTACAAAGGTAAGCGGTAAACTGCCAGAGGTTTAAAAAAAAAAAAGTTTAGATTACCAAAAACGGAAAAATAATGTAAATGTTTTGGCAGTGAGTAGTTTCCTACACCATCTGACAGGAAGAGGTTCATAGGACAACAGCTTCAAGCACAGCTTAACATTGGTCGAAATAAGGAAGTCTCAGTTTCAACTGCAAAGAGAATACTTTGAGCTGCAGGTTTGAAAGGTCGAGTGGCAGTAAGAAAGCCATTGCTAAGATGGAAAAATAAGAAAAAGAGGCATGACTGGGCCATGAAGCACCGCCAGTGTACTACTGAAGACTAGTAGAAGGTCTTATGGATTGATTAATCAGAATTGTCAGAACATGGAGGAGGAAGCGTGATGGTCTGGGGCTCTTTTGCTGGATCCAGAGTCGGCGACTTGCACAGAGTGACTGTTAACCCACGTTAACCCATTACTTGTTCCCTGAAAAGGGCCTTTTTTTTATAACTCTGAAATCTACATTATTTTTTGGTTTTTGGTAACCGAAACTTTTTATTTATTTTTTTACCTCTGGCAGTTTACCGCTTGCCTTTGTACCATTTCAGGTTATTCACTGGACTTGAACTGCTTAAATTTAAGTAAAAACTAAAAAATGGGGGTGTTCTAAAACTTTTGACCAGTAGTGTACATACCAACCAAAAACAACTTCTTCTATAAAAACTATATACCAGGCCAAAAAGCTCCGCTTTTACCAAAAAAAAAAAAAAAAAGCTTGACGCCCATGTTAGAAGTACATACCAGGCCAAACCACCTCGACCACCCCTAACACAGACACATTCAGTACGAGCCCCAAACACCTCGTCACACTCTAACAGAGCTACATATGATATGGTCTCAAAGCACTGAAACTCTATCTGTCCGGAAAGCTGAAACAAGACAAACAAGGCTCAAGAATGCTATTTTAGTTTACCAGCATTAACATAGAACATTTTTGGCACGTACCCTGATCCTCACACAACACCCCCCCCAGCCCCCACCCCTCGACAGCCCTGTCTTGCCTCCCCTGGAAGTGCAGAGCATAAGCTAGTGTTAATGTCTTTTTTCTCTCTCTCCAAAGGTATGCGGAGAGCGTGTGTTCTGGGCACAAAATATATGGGCCTCAGAGAAGCCCGGGGAGCGGCTGTGGAAGTCTGGGTGGTCCCAGGGGAGCCCGGCTCGGGGAGGGAGGCAAGCGCTGTCAGGGTCAACCGTGTCAACTGCGCAGGAGTAATTGGCCCGTAGCCGGAGGCATTACTGCCAATTACCGAGGGCCGGGAGGTCAATTGGATAGGCTGCGGATGGCTGGGCCCACTGTCAGTGGAGACTAACGCCGCCGCGAGACACAAGCTTCACTCCCACAATCTTCACTCCCACAATCTCCTGCACACCCCGCCCCCCTCCCGCCAACTCCTCCAACCGTCTCCCAACCGTATTTTTGTTCCCAAATACATGGTATTATTAAACATATGGTAATACTTTTTACGATATATATTTTTTTACATTTGTTTTTCAGATTTTCCCCCCTGTTTTTCTCCCAAATTGGTGGCCAATTATACCCTCTATTGCTTCCCCCACGAGCCCACTGCCCGCATCGATGGGACAAGCCACTACCCCGAGTTTGGAAATGAACCCTTTCCTCCGAGATGGAATGTGCCTTATTTATTTTGCCCACAGGGAAGTCCTCTCCCTCTCTCCCCCTGGGGCGGACAGCCAATCATCACCCCAAACGGGGCTCCCGGCCAGAGCGGGGCTGGCTGGCGGGGATCGAACCCCGACCGCAGTGGGCAACCTGCATTCCGGGCGAATGCTTTTACAGGTACACCGCCCGAGGCCCACACGATAGTGTTGTTATTTGTAAGTGAATGCTGAAAGTGGTGTGAGAACAGTGTTTAATTGACACAAACAATAAAAACTAGAATGTATTGGAAAAATAGCAATATATTAGAGTAGAGGGGTGACGTGGGTGAACTTGGGTTGATTGAACACCAGACGTGCGGCAGCATTCTGGAGTAGTTGCAACGGCTTGATGGCACAGGCCGGTAGGCCTGCCAGCAAGGAATTGCAGTAGTCCCGACTCGAGATCACCAGGGCCTGAACCAGGAGTTGAGTGTTCTCTTGGGTGAGGAATGATCGGATCCTCCGGATGTTGTGGAGGGAGAATCGGCAGGTTCGGGTGATTGCTGCGATGTGGCCCGAGAAGCACAGCTGGTCGTCCAGGGTCACTCCAAGACTCCTGGCAGACTGGGACGGAGACACTATGGAGCCTTCCACAGTGATTAAGAAATAGCAATATATTAGATCTCCACACATGGAAAATATATTTTGGTTGAATAAGGGTCTGGCTGGAGGGGGTGGAGTGCCAGTGAATCTCGCGTAAGAATGTTTCCCTGTTTAGTGAAGGTGGGGCTTGCCCCTGATTGACCTGTTAATTGAATAGTTTTAACCTTTCTGCCATTTCTTCTGTAGGGATGTAAGAAACAGCCGTAGCAACTGTGTTGTACAAATGCAGCAAACAGACTTAAACAGTCACAGACGCACGTACACGCTCAAATGCGCACACACACACACACGCATGCTCAAAGGCGCATACACACACACAGGCATGCAATGGGTGGGGCGCGGGGGTTGGAAAATGAGCTCATTGCTGTTGTATTGGGGGCTTCATGCACTCTTATCATTGCTGTATGAATTCATCCACACATACAGAGCCTGAAATGAGTTTACAGAGAACAGAGTGGGGTTCACCTACACGAGACAGCAGGCCCAAACCTGGACATACAGTATGCATAAATATCCTCCCTGCCAAAGCACTTGGGTGAAACTTCTCTTTACACCTGTACCTGTGTGTGTGCGCATGCATGTGTGCACATGTGTATGTGAGTTTGCATGTGTGTATGAGTATGTGTTTATTTACACACGTGTATGTTTATGTGCGGCAGCACGGTGGTGCAGTGGTTAGCACTGTCGCCGCACAGCAAGAAGGTCTCGGGTTCGAATCCAGGCCGGGGGCCTTTCTGTGTGGAGTTTGTATGTTCTCCCCGTGTCTGCGTGGGTTTCCTCCTGGTACTCCGGTTTCTTCCCACAGTCCAAAGACATGCACGTTAGGCTAATTGGAGAGTCTAAATTGCCCATAGGTATGAGTGTGTGAGTGAATGGTGTATGTAGTGCCCTGCGATGGATTGGCGACCTGTCCAGGGTGTATTCCTGCCTCTCGACCGAATGCATGCTGGGATAGGCTCCAGCCCCCCCCGCGACCCTGACCAGGAATAAGCGGCTGAAGATGAGATGAGATGTTTATGTGCATGTATGGGTATTTGCATCCTCCACCGAACCCCCCCTAGAATATAATCTATGAAGTGTAGAGTAACATGCAACCCAGAAATAGAAGACAAAAAGAAAACACACAAAAAAAGCACAAAAGGGCAAAACTTTGTACCCGAGCCCCCATTCAGGGTTGGATGTTGAACATATCCCCATTTGATTTCACAGATTCCACAGCCTGCGTTTGATGGGTGAAGCGGCTCCGCCACCCCACCGCGACACCCCCTACCGCCGTGTAACCGAATCTGTCACGGGCTCAGCCAAAGCTGCCCGGATGTCCTGCTTGAGGATTTTGGGGCACTGGGGGTAAGGAGTATCCATGTCAGCCCCCCTGTATGGGGCAGTGCAGAAGCAGATAGTACACCATGGAAAGACATGGGGGCGGGGGGTGAGCGGGTTCGATTTCTTTTACCCGCAGGGCAGCTTTGCCGTTTTGCATAGATCCCTTCTTTCCTGTCTGTCCCTTTTCCATCCCATATCCTCCCACCCAGCCGCTCAAGTACAACATAATTTTATATTACATTTTAGGCATTTAGCAGACGCTCTTATCCAGAGCGACTTACAAGATGTGCATTAATACATGGTAGGAACAATCATAGTTTGCGCACGAGGTCAGTGCAGTAATACAGTGATAGACATTGTTGTAGGCAACTGCGTACCAAACCTGTAACACTGGGAAGGAAAAGGTTATTTTTTTAGATTATTTTTACATTTTTTTATTAAATAAGGCAGGGATGCATATACAAGAAGTGCTGAGCAAGTTGGCAGCGGTGATGACAATAGGCTAGATGTACAGAATTCATTGGTAGTGGAGTCTGAAAAGGCGGGTTTTGAGTCTCTTGCAAAAGATCGCAAGTGATTCCGCGGTCCTGACTGATTGCGGAAGGTCGTTCCACCATTGAGGGGTCAGGACAGAGAAGAGGCGAGACCGCGAGGAGTGGCTGCCGGGCGCCGGGAGGGATGGGACAGTCAGTTTGCCAGAGGAGGCTGAGCGGAGGGGTCTGGCTGGGGTGTAGGGTGTGATGAGTGTCTGGAGGTAAGGGGGAGCAGTTCCTCTAGCTGCCTGAAAGGCAAGCACCAGTGATTTGAATCTGATGCGTGCTGTGATGGGGAGCCAGTGCAGAGAGGAGAGTAGAGGGGTGACGTGGGTGAACTTCGGCTGGTTGAACACCAGACAAGCGGCAGCGTTTGGACTAGTTGCAACGACTTGATGGCACAGGCCGGTAGGCCTGCCAGCAGGGAATTGCAGTAGTCCATACGCGAGATCACCAGGGCCTGGACCAAGAGTTGTGTGGCCTCTTGGGTGAGGAACGGTCGGATCCTCCGGATGTTGTGGAGGGTGAATTGGCAGGTCCGAGTGATCGCTGCTATGTGGCCCGAGAAGCATAGCTGGTTGTCCAGGGTCACTCCAAGACTCCTATCAGACTGGGATAGAGACACTATGGAGCCTTCCATGGTGATTGAAGCCTCAATCATCAGGGAGCCCTTCGCTGGGAGGAAGAGCAGCTGCTAAATGGCATATATCTACTGTATATAAGAAGAGAATCGCAGTTATCAAAATCGCACATTGTGTGGATTTTGATCAAATCGTCCTGCTATCTTTGAAAGTGCACTTTTTTTGCACTTGGCTTGAAAAGTACAGAGCATCTGCAGAGGCAGTGTCAGTGTGGTCACACACCCCCCCTGGGAAACACACCCCCTTTCTGAAACACTGGATGATTTTGTTGAATGAAGGGGATCAGTTGTGCTCCACAATGAGGCTGTGAGGAGCCACTTGATGGGCAGAGGTTGTCTGGAGTTCTCCTAGCCAGGGAAAAACAAGCCAAACTATTTTTGGACTCTCCCCCCACCCAGTTTGTTAAACTTGTTAACCAGCATGCAGCCGCTGATGGTGTCATTCGACTGTGCCTCGGTTTCTCCCAACGGCTGAGGAAACACAAAGATGAGATTTCACGGGAGTGTCTGCCAGACATCGCCCTCGGTATTTTCCCCCTGTTGTTTCTCCCACTTGTTTACAGGCAGACAGACAGAAAGATGGACGGATGAATAGAATGGCTCTTTTCTTTCTCTTTATTTTTCTTCCCCCCACCACACACACACACACACACACACACACACACACACACACACACACACACACACACACACACACACACACACACACACACACATTTCTCTGTGCTTCTTCTGTCACGGCTGTCATCCCAAATCCAGCCATCTCACGCCTGCCTGTTTCGCCTCTCCTTTTCCCAGCGCTAAGAAACACACAAACGCACAGGTCTTGGCTCTGGGCCTTGTCCTATTGGTCAGCTCCAAGGCTCTTAGTGGAGCTGCTCACCTCAAAATGACATCATGCCAGGGAGCTGATCTCCCCCACCAGGGTCACCAGTGGCAGGTTGGCAGTATCAAAATGACATCACAGTTTGCATGTTTGCACATCCGCGTGGGTTTCCTTCAGGTACACGGTTTCCACCCACAGTCCAAAGTCATAGGCATGTGAACGAATGGTGTGCCCATGGATTGTGATTCCAGGATGTATTCCTGCCTCTCACACAATGCATGTTGGGATAGGCTCCAGCCGAATATATTACAGAATATTGCTATATACATATGTACTGTATATGAGCGCACATACATGGGTTCTGTGTGGCTCAGTAGGTAGAGCATGGCGTTGACAATTGCTGGTTCAATTCCCACTGGGCCCACATATACTGAAAAACGTATGCATTCACTACAGTAAGTCTCTTTGGATAAAAAGCGTCTGCTAAATGGCATCTGTTATGTTATGTTATGTCTTTGTTTGACGTATGCTCTTGTCCACAGAGATGTTTTGTCACGCGCAAGTGCCATAGCAACAGGTCCACAGTAAAACAAGCCAACATGTGAAAGCGAAAAGCATTCAATAAATACTCCTGTGTAGGCAGGCATCGTGTTACGTCTGATAGGACAGAAGTACAAAGCGGTTTGAGGGGGGGGAAGGTCCTGATTCGCCTGGAGGCCCGTCTGTTTCCGAGCCCTTTTGGAAAAGCTTAACGACCTAACACAGACAGAGCACCTGAAATCCAGGTAAAGCGCTTTGCTGCAGGGCACTGGGAGTACAGGAGGCCCAGTCCTTCCCAGAGGTTGAACTCCGTGAACCCCCCCCCCCCCACCCCCGTGCCTCTAGCCTAGAGGCTGACCCACTTGTCTGCAGCCCCATAGCTCTCGCCTGATGAAGCACTCGCTCTGCACTGAGGAATGCGTACGAGGGCAGTTCAGTGATCCAGGTTTCTCTTCAGGTAAACGGCACATTCTGTGGGCCGGGTGGGCACAAGGTCAGGTGTGGTATTCCACCAGGTGAACTCTGTTTGTCAGGTTGATGTGGTAATGCATCAGGAGTGATGTTCTCATCCCCCCCCCATACCCCATCCCACCCGCTTCATAACATATATTTGACCAAGCCTCTAATTTATATAACACACACACACACACACACACACACACACACACACACACACACACACACACACACACACACACACACACACAAACAGACACTCACTCACACACACACACACACACACACACACACACACACACACACACACACACACACATACACTCAAAGGACAAGCATAAACATACACACACTCACTCATTCACTCACACATGCATACACTCACTCTCACACACACACATACACACATGCCCAGAGAACGCACAGACACACACACACACACACACACACACACACACACACACACACACACACACACACACACACACACACACAAGCATTCATCAAAGAGCAGCTAGTCAGTGCAAACCTGTGTCTTGCAGAAGGTAGGACAGATATGCATCAGTCTGAGAGGGACGCAGATTAATGGGGCTCTGGAGGAAGTGGGGGAGAGCCACAAGAAGTGCATCACCCGCCTTCAGCAGCCTCCCCCACACACACACACTCACACACACACACACACACACACACACACACACACACACACACACACACACACACACACACACACACACACACACACACATGCCTCTGTTCACTCTCACTTCCCTATCTTTCTCTTGCTCATTCTCTTTCCCTCTCCCTCTGCCTCTTTTCCCTCTACCTCTTTGTCTTTTTCTTGCTTATAACTCTTGTTCTGTTCCTCCATACATGTCTCTCTCTATCTCTGTCTGTCAGTCTCTGACCTATCCATCCTCGCCTCGACACAAAACACACACACATACACACACACACACATACACTCACACACCCACGGACTCATTCACTCTCTGTCTCTCACACACACACACACACTCACTCATTCACTTGCTCTCACAGACCCACACACACACACACACACAAGCACACACTCACTCATTCACCCACACACACACTCACTCACTCATTCACCCACACACACACATACAAACACTCACACACATTCACTCACTCATTCACCCACACACACACACCCCACACACACACACACACACACACACAAAAACACACACACACACCCTCCCCTTGTAGCATAAGTCTCCACCACGGGTGATGGGGAAGACGTGAGGTCTTGTTCACACAGATGGCTATGGGGAATATGAGTATGGGTGACTCTCTCTCATCACCCCTGAATTTTGTGTGCTCACTGTACATGATCACTTCATGTATACGGGGGGCCTATGATTAAGACCCCCCACCAAAGAAAAAGCCCTCACCCACCGTCTCTTCTCCCTCCTCATTTTGGGTTCATTGACCCTTCACCTCCTCTCACCCAGTGGCCAGCAGGGCGGCGAGCGTGCAACACCAGGGTATTCCGAGGCTTGCCAGTTTGAATCCTGGTTCGGAGCGCAATGCTTTGCCCTCAGCAGCTCTTTGACGAATCCGGCCGCGTTGGAGAAGATGTAAGGAGCAGAGTTATGAGCTGGGCGTGTTAAAGGGTGTGTAATTACTCTACAAATGATAGGCCTGCATCCATGCCTGGGGAGGATGTTTCAGAGAGAGACAGAGAGGAGGCGAGATATTCCTGTCTTATAGAGGAGGGTTATTAAGTTCAATTTTTATGACTTCTCTTGTTCAAACTTGCACTGAAATGACTATAGCGAACTGAGTTAACATTTTTCCCTCCTTTTTGGAGAAAGAGGTAGCAGGGGGGAAGGAGGGGGAAGAGAAATTAAAAGAGAGAAATAAACTTTCCACTTTAGGTTACGTAACTCTGTCAGATGTCCACGACGTAGCCATGGTGACAGCGAGGCTGTGACCTCAGAGGGGCTTTGCGAGAGCAGCCACTCGCTTACCAACACGCCCAAGGCCTTGGCTCCTGTTCCAGGGAACCAGAGCTTTCCCTGGGGTAAACCGGACCCCAAATCAGACGGGGTGATGTCCGAGGATGGCATCACACTGACGAGCGCTGGGCCCTGTGCTGATCTCTCCTCTTGATCAGATGTGCTGATCTCTCCTCCCCTGTGCTGATCTCTCCTCTGGATCAGACATGCTGATCTCTCTCTCAGATGTTCTGATCTCTCTCAATCAGATGTTCTGATCTCTTTCAATCAGATGTTCTGATCTCTCTCAATCAGACGTTCTGATCTCTCCCCTCAATCAGATGTTCTGATCTCTCCTCTCGATCAGACATTCTGTTGTGTGTGAGTGTGTTTGTGTGTGTGTGTGTGTGTATGTGAGTGTAAGCGTGAGAGTGTGTGTGAGTGTGTTTGTGTGTGTGTGTGTGTGAGTGTAAGCATGAGAGTGTGTGTGTATGTGAGTGTGTGTGAAGCGTGAGAGTCAGTCAGGAAAGAGGATGACTCACAGCTCTCCCTCCTTCCTTTCCTCCTCTCATTTCACGCTCTTGTCATCCGTCTGTCTCTGACAATCAAAAGATGCCTTCAGACGTCCCAGCCAGCAGGACCCCGTCATCTGTGTAGTGACCAGGGGAAAAGTCACCCCACAACTCAAAACACCCCCACCTCCCCGCCAGATCCACACACACACACACATACACACACACACACACACCCACACATGCACACTCACGTACATACATACACACAATCACGCATACACACACACGTACATGTACATACACACACACAGACACACACACACTCATGTACACACATACACACAAACACACACACACATACACACAAACACAAACACACACACATTTTATTATTTCCCCATAATAATAGGGTATGATATGCACTGAAGCATCGGGCAGATGTAACACAGAAGTGACGGATCCCTGGCAGCGGCTGTGCCAGCCCTCCCCACGCTGCACCTGTTCGCTTCTACATCCTCCTCGCTACGCTCGCATCCACTTCCAAATCCAGCAGTCCCTCGACTTCTGCTCGCTTGCCCTCTTACTGAAATATGAGCACAGAGAGAGGAAAGACCAAAAGCAGTGGAGATGGAGGAAGAGAACACACTCTCTCTCTCTCTCTCTCTCTCACACACACACACACACTCACACACACACACACACACAGAGGAAAGACTAAAAGCAGTGGAGATGGAGGAAGAGAACACACTCTCTCTCTCTCACACACACACACACACACACACACACACACACACACACACACACACAGAGGAAAGACTAAAAGCAGTGGAGATGGAGGAAGAGAACACACTCTCTCTTTCTCACACACTCACACACACACACACACACACACAGAGAAACGACTAAAAGCAGTGGAGATGGGGGGGTCAGTAGGTACAGCCCCCCGTGTTGCCATGAAAACCCGGACTCACATTCTAAGCCTGCACGCTTGTGTGTGCGGTACCCCGTCCGCACAATTAAACCAGTCTCTCGCACGCATCCTGTTTTTGGGGCAGCACAAATGCGATGCATTTTTTCCCATGCCATTTTCCCCCTCAGGGCTCGGCTGAAGGTGCAGTACGGGGACGGCCCCACAGAGGGCCTCTTTGTCACTGAGGGATTGTGGGGTGAGTGTTGGGGGTGAAGCCCGCACTTTTCCATGCCTCGCCAGAGACGCAACTTTCCCCTCTCACTCAAATGCAAAGTGCAGATGTGAGTCACCAGAGGTAGATTCCTATGGATGTTACTACGGCGATGGTGAGTCAGTGCTGACTGAGTGGACAAGATGGCCGCCGATAGTGGCCCAGGCTGGAGAAATGCGGACAGAGAGGCTGCTGGGAGGTGTGTCTATGAGTGGCAAGCCCCCCGGGGGTAACGGAATGAGCCCTCGCTCCTGGGGATTGGCTGCAGCAGGTGTCGGTCTGGACTGCAGTTGTTATGGAGATTGTTGTCGAGGCTGTTGCAGGAAAACACAGCTGTGAGAGAGGGGGCGCTGGGACTGAATGGACAGGATTCTCTGGGGGGAGAGAGAGAGAGATCTGTTTGCGGACAGGAGGCTGAGCTAACTGGGCCAGGGGGCTCCTTTGTCCTTCACCTTGTCCTGCTCCCTCATCCACCTCCTCATCCAGCCAAGCACAGAGGCTAAACTGAGAGATAGTGTGCTGGGACCCTGTCGTGACTTCTGAGGCTGAAATACGCAGGAAATACAGGAACGTGAGGTCATCGTCAGGGAAAGGGCATGTAACACAATCGCAGCCCTTTGTTCTGAAGCTTCCAGTCCGGTCAAGTGCCATTTATGTAACCTCACTTCAATGGGAAATGGGGAAATATCTATTTATAATCTGTCTGTCTCGGTTACTGTAAGCATATAAAGAAAAAGAGTGGTGAACAGAGGCACGCACAGGAGACAATGTGTGTGCTACGAATGTACAAGGTGGCATGCCACAGTACGAGGGCCTGTGATGTCAGGCTGTGTCACAATATCTGGGTCTGTGATATCAGGCTGTGTCACAATACAGGATCCTGTGATGTCCTGTGATGCCGTGTCCCCAGGATCCTGTGAAATAAAGTTGAACTGGTCTAAGGGCCCGGTGTAATTTGTTACAATATAGGGGCCTATGATGTCATGCCCCACAATACAAGGTCGACAGAAAATGGGTTGCAATGCATTTTCAGAGCCAAATGGCAGGGCCTAGGCTTTTTTTCATGATGTCAACAGTCCAGCCCTGCCTGGTACTAGTAGTTTTCACCAAAAACATTTAATATGGCACGAGAACCAAGGAGATGCCTGTGCTTCCTCTATTGGCTGCAGATCAAAGCCAGTGCCATCCAGAAAAATATAAGTTCACCTGCGGCTCTGTTTAATTATGTTTCAGGACCAATCGTTTTCATTTGCTCCTTGCGTGTGAAAATAAGACACCTGAAAATGCTCTTTGTGTCAAGTGCTCTGTAGGTATGATCGATATGCAGGACTGATGTGAAATGTGGGACATGGGTCAATGCGCTGTGAGTGGATTCTATTTCCCAGCACATTACATTGGAGACTAAGCATTTATTGAGATTATTGAGACACTGTATGTAATAAAATTATAAAATAAAATAGCTGGGTCATTATTTTGACATTTGAGCCGAGGCAGTTCATGCCACTGAGTTACAGCATGTTCCCCCGTGCTCCTTCCCAGTTTAGCTGCAAACATATAAATGACACAATACAGTAAGACACAATAAATCATTTGCTTTCCTTCAACAGGACTGTTTGTGGACTTTTTACAATTTTTGCTCATTACTGGAAAAATATTTCCAACAGCAGCACAAGTAAGCATGCTTGTCCCCGTGTAGAACACCTCTCAGTTCAACCGACAGGAATCTCCAGATTTCACCGGCGATAATGTAACAATGAGGTCACTCGGTTGGTGACATCACTCTTCTGGTGACATCATGTCCCCTAATGTCTCCTTCCTTACATTAATCTCACCCTGAGAGGTGATGAGAGAGAGAGGGGTTGGTATGGGGTTAGACCACCCAATTCCACTAAGTGCTGTGGAATGCAGAGGGCCATGAAGATAAGACAAAAATTATGCGTGTCTGCATGCATGTATGAATGTTTGTGATTGTGTGCTTGTGAGAGTGTGTGTGTGTTTGTGAGAGTGTTTGTGTTTGTGTGTGTGTGTGTGTGAGTGTGTGTGTGCTTGTGAGAGTGTTTGTGTGTGTGTGTGTGTGTGTGTGTGTGCTTGTGAGAGTGTTTGTGTGTGTGTGTGTGCTTGTGAGAGTGTTTGTGTGAGTGTGTATGTGTGTGTTCGTGCACATATGTGTATGTGTGAATGTGCACATGCGCTTCAGCGTTTCTGAGTGTGTAAGTGTGGGCAGATATCTGCGTGTGTGGGTTTGTTTTAGCCCTGGATAAAACCAGTCATGTGGTCACATTTAATGCTTCTTATGCAGTTAATTACATCTAGTAAGGCTGAGCTTTACAGCGCAATTACAGTGCAAGTCTGAGCAATTTTAGTTGATGCTAGAAGACTGAGTATATATATATATATTTCTCTCTCGTTGGTGTAGGAGAGCTGCAGTAAAATCTAAGCCTGTTGGTCCGACTAATAGGGTCTACGGCACAGCGGTTGCAAAGACCAAATGTCTGCCCACCGCATCGTGGACTGAGCTCACGTACAGTTGTGCGTGTGTGTTCTACTGCAGTGTCTGGCTTTATGTAATGTGCGTCCGCTACCCCCACCCAGCCTCTCCAGAGCACCCTCCACCTGTGGGCCTGGCACACTCCCACGCCAGGCATTCTGGGGGATGGCCATGCGTCTGAATGATGCTTATCAGCTGACACGTGGCTATTCTGCATACCTGTGTGACACACGATTACATTCACCGTACGTGTCACAGACGAATCGTGCACAGAGGGAGGGGGAGAGAAAGAGAGAGAGAGAGAGAGAGAGAGAGAGAGGTACAGAGAGGGGATGGAGAGAAAAGGGGGATGAGAAATATAGAGATGGACAATGAGAAAGAGAAGCATAACCATTTTTAACAGTTACAGTATCAATTTATTGATGTTCAATTAAGAGATGTTTTTTTCCCCCAATAAATATCAGTAATTTGCAGGAGATTTACTAGAGTGTAAAATGTTTTGAATAGCTATTTGAAACCAGTCTGGCCATTGATGGGAAGGGGCAGAAATGTGCTGTTCTTGTTTTTACTGGCTTACTTTACCCCCTATGTTTTTACCTGTGTTTTTATTTGCCCAAATACCATGGCATACTACATTATACATCTGTTCCGAGGGCGGACCTACCCTTTTTTACTCTGATTGGATTTCTGGTTATACACAATGAGCTGATCAGTTTGCAGTGGTCTATTCTGTTTGTTCTGGTAATGAAGCATGATTTGCCAGCTCTCACTAAAACAGATAGAATCTCTTAGTGTGTGTGTGTGTGTGTGTGTGTGTGTGTGTGTGTGTGTGTGTGTGCGTACATGCACCTGCAGGTGTGTGTATGTATGCATGCGTGCATGCGGGTGTGTGTTTTGGTGCATGCATCCATGCTTGTTTGCATACTTGCGTGGCTGCACGTGTGTCCATGTGTCTTGTGTTGAGACGTTTTACCCATAATTCTGCAGCTGCTCTTCCTTTTTAGATGAATGCTGCCCTCTGCTGTTTGCATGTGGAAAGAAGTCTAAGACCCTTCAAACGTTCATATTTTTCAACACCACATCGTCATCAGACACCACAGCACATATAGAGGGTACAGTAGGATTATCTTCCAGTGGGTGGGGCTATGGAATCACTTTTTTCCCACAGTGTCAGTTTTTACTTGTTATTTGGCCTTTTGGGTCTTAGAAAGAGAGGGAACTATGGAGGTGAGAGAGAGGTGAGAGTTATTACAGGTGTATAATATGATTCACAGCCCACCCCACCCCCCCTTGTCTCTCAGTGCTGGGGGTCTGTGCACATCACTCGGACCTGCCGATTCTCCCTCCACAACATCCGGAGGATCCGACCGTTCCTCACCCAAGAGGCCACATAACTCCTGGTCCAGGCCCTGGTGATCTCACGTCTGGACTACTGCGATTCCCTGCTGGCAGGCCTACTGGCCTGTGCCATCAGGCCACTGCAACTGGTCCAGAATGCTGCCGCTCGTCTGGTGTTCAACCAGGTGTTCACTGGCTCCCCACCAGGTGATTCAAAAGCACGTCACCCCTCTACTCATCCTTATGCTCTCTGCACTGGCTAGAACCCCATCACAGCATGCATCAGACTGGTTCAAATCAGAAAATTGGTGCTCCCAGTGCTTTTTGGAAACCGGGTCCAAATGGCTCTTTGAGTGTTAAAGGTTGCCGACCCCTGGGCTAGAGGTACTGATCCCCCATACCTCCAGTCACTCATCACTTCCTACACCCCAGCCAGACCCCTCCGCTCTGCCTCCTCTGGCAAACTGACTGCCCCATCCCTCCGGATGCCTGGCAGCCGCTCCTCGTGGTCTCGCCTCTTCTCTGTCCTGCCCCCTTGCTGGTGGAATGACCTTCTGCGATCAGTCAGGACCGCGGAATCACTTGCAATCTTCTGCAAGAAACTCAAAACCCACCTTTTCAGACTCCACTACCACTGAACTCTGTACATCTAGCTAATTGTCATCACCACTGCCCACTTGCTCTACACTATATACCCTTGCTTATTAATAAAAATAAAAATAAAAAACTAACCTTTTCCTTCCCAGTGTTACAGGTTTGGTACGCAGCTGCCTGCAATGATGTCTATCGCTGTATTACTGCACTGATCTCTTGCACGTACTATGATTGTTCCTACCATGTATTTATGCACATCTTGTAAGTCGCTCTGGATAAGAGCGTCTGCTAAATGCTTAAAATGTAAATGTAAATGATGATAGGAAGCAGACCTAGGCCAAATCCGTATTTGAAATACTTGAACTTGAATCCGTAAAAAACTGAAAACATTCTTGCAGATCCCCAAGAATGGCCAACGAAACACCCTACTCACCAAAATGTACAGTCACATACAATATTGTACAATCTGAATATCATGTTCTGAATATTGGTAATATATAATATATTATATGCCATTTAGCAGACACCTTTATCCAAAGTGACTTACAGAAGTGAATGCATACATTCTTCAGTATATTTGGTCCCAGTGGGGATCGAACCCACAACCTAAGCGTTGCCAACGCCGTGCTATACCTACTGAGCCACACAGAAAATAGATGCTCAGCTGTCAGTGATATGCAGGAACTTTACTAGTATTTCAGATACTGTACACACTGCAGGAGCCACTCTGGGGGGTGTCTATACTATCAACTACAGTGGGGGAGAGAGCCAGAGGAGGATTTTATTTTCAAATAATAAAATATATATATATATATACAGTATAAAAAACCTAAACCAAATCCTCCACAATTCTTTGCATGGAACTCCATGGAACAAATGTGAAAACTTTAAATTACAACTTTTTTTTGTTTGGTTTTGTAAATTCTTACAATAATTGTTATTTTATGATAATGTGGCTCTTAAATGTGTTTCTGTATTCGGCTATTGAACTGATTCACAGAAGCTATACTCTCCCTCTGATCACAGGTGTGTATTTATGACAGCATATCTGCACGCAGGTGTGCATTGAAAAAAGAAAGTGAAAAATGAAACCTTTGTTTTTTAAATTAATTATTTTTTAGTTTATTGCTGCTAAACTACCCCATGGTGAATGCATTTATAGTGCAATATAAGTTTCTTTCTTTGACTTTATCTCCTTCAACTAGAAACCCCAAGAGATAAGTAGCTGCCTTCTGCCCTCCATAATAAAAATAAGTAACGTAATAGTTATTTCACAAAGTTATCTCACTGTGTATGAACACCGACTGACACAATTACTGGTAACACAAAAAATATCTGTGATTTTTGATGTCTGATTACACCAATGGTGCAATAATGAGTGAAGAGGTGAAGAGGTAACTTCAGAAGAGATGAAGAGATAACTACAGAAGAGGTGAAGAGGTAACTACAGAAGAGATGAAGAGGTAACTACAGAAGAGGTGAGGGCTATTTAAAACAGCAGGGTTGTGTCGCCTTCGCCGTCTTTACATTATACTTTGACAGAAACAGCTGCTGGGGAAAACAACTCTCAACAAAAAGTTACTGACTGAATTCTGTAGAATTGGAAATCTTTATGGTGAGTAAAAGTTTTTTTAAAATATCATTATCAATGTATTAATTGTCAGTATGGAGTATATATATATAATATATATGTGAACTGTTAAACATTTTCTGTGGAAAGTCATTTTTTTGTTGTTTCTTACCGTGCTGTCATTATTGTGTTATTGTAATTCATACTAAAAAATAGATGCATAGTATATTATTCCTTTTACTCATTTCTGTATAACAAAATATTACAAATATCCAGCAGGGAATTTTATTTGGAATCTTGTATTTGTATTGTCTTGTCCAACATCTATGTGTAGGCTTATTCACTTTTAAAAGCCAACTAGGGACGGACATTGAAAATTAGTGCAAGCTACAAATGTTTTGATACAGGGCATCAGCATGTTGTTAAGGCAATGTGTCTATGCTTTTTGTGTCTGTCCCTACTCAAATAAACATAAAATAAATAAATAAATAAATAAATCTGGCAGCTTTTTTCTCTGTAGAGTTGGAAGTAGTGAGATACAGAGTTTGGATTTGAGTGCGTGACAGTGGGTCATTCATTACATAGGACCTGAACAAAATAGTTACATCTCAGAGACTCTTAATCCTTTATAAATGGATAGTCTAGTTTTGGTGGAAAATACTATTTAGATATGTTCCATGTGTCTTCCTTTCCAACAGTAATATAATGGTAATATTGCAGTAAAATGAGGAGAAAGAAAGAAAGAAAGAAAGAAAATTTAAAGAAAATTAGCCATTCAATATCTGAGGTACCCCGTAGACCAATACATATTTATTTATGCTTTTTTTCATCAGATCAGGCCAGAAATCACAACTTTATCCAGAATTGTTAGATTCAATGAGATAATATGCAACAAGCCTTCCTATGGTATGAAGTAGGATATTGTGCCATTAATAGTTCATTTTCCATCTGGCATTATCAACCTCATTTGAAAGTTCATAATAACTCCTGACTAAAAGCTGACAAACTAGCAGGCATAGTGTTGGTGCATTATGTTTACATATCGATAATAGATTAGATTAGACTTAATTGTCTTTATGATAAAGTTTCTATGGTCAAGGCATGGCATACTGTGGACACACATCAATGCAGTGGTAACGGTGTACACACACGTTTTTCCATTCAGAAAGATGGTATAGAAATCTTGCTGAAACACATTTTATTGTAGTGCACCTACAATGGACAGAGCTATTTATCCAAAAAGCAATGTAGCTCGTGGCAATGTAGCAGAAGATCCAAATCGGAAAACACATCCTGGACTTTGCGCAGAATACCTTGAGTATTCAGATCGTAAATGCTTGGCAGGGGGAGTCCAATGACCCTCCATGTGTATCTTTGAAGGTACAATGAACACACTTGTACCCTGAGGAACAAAAGTGTATCCTAATAGATAGCTTGATTTTTTTGTGGCCTGTTGTTACTGATATACAGGTAACTGCCAAAATAAAGGCAACACTTGCGAGGAGAGGGTGACACTCAAACGGCCCGGGCTAGGACAGGCCCAGCTGGATGTAGTGTTGCCTTTATTTTGACAATAACCTGTATATCCTCATGTTTCACATTTGATGGTGCACAGGTGTGCTTTATGTCTTTCTTTCTCTATATATCACGTTTGCATGCTGTGCTTACCTGACCCTCTGATTAAGGTCTAAGTCAGGATTTTTCAAACACTTCACTTTCAATTTTCTTCATGGGGGCCAGATTTAGAAATGGTGTATACTAGCCAAACATTTTCCACATGTCATTTATAAAACAATGTATGAATAAAATGTATTGTGCAAGTTTAAACAAAGTGGGCACCTTCTTAAAAGATGCATGCATAGCAATTGCTTATTATTCTGTCACTAGTGGGAGGAATGCTGACCCGGACACGTACGATCACATTTTTTGTGATGCTTCTGTAGTGGAGTTCAGAGATGTGAGTTAGCATATGAACATCCCCCCCTGCAGTCTGTGACATCACTGCTGGAGAAGTGTGACTAGTACTTTAAATCCCTTTAGATCAGTGGTCTCAAACTCAGTGCCACGGAGGGCCATATATATGCTGGTTTTTACTGCAGCCTCCGATTTTGATTAGATAATTAGTTTCATTATTTGCTAAATTATCATGTTGGCTTGCACATAATGTATATAAAGTGAAATTAAATATTTTTGTTATCTAAATAATAATTGTTGAGTATATTCTGTGCTTTAACTTCAAGAATGCACAGAGGTGCATGCATATGGCTAAATGAGTAGTTGAGCCAATTAAGGCAGCAGTAATTGGTTGGAATGAAAACCTGCATACACACGGCCCTTTGTGGCACTGAGTTTGAGACCACTGCTTTAGATGCTGGTAAAATTTTGAAAGACTCCTACAGGGTCTGTTGAGTATTTTCAATAGAAATGGTCGGCGAAACTCAACATGCACTGGGTATACTCCCCTGCCCCTCCCCCTCCCCTCCCCTCCCCCTTTGCAGGTAGAAGCAAAGAAAAATGGACATCGCCTCCGAGCTCATCTCCACCCTGGAGGAGCTGGAGAAGAAGGAGCTGAAGAGGTTCAAGTTCTACCTGTCCCAGAAGAACCTTTTGGAAGGCTTCCCCCACATTCCCAAGAGCCAGCTGGAGGAGAAGGACCGCACGGACATTGTGGAGAAGATGGTGGAGACCTACGGCAAGCAGAGGGCGCTAGAGATGACGCTGCACATCCTAAGAAAGATGACCCTGAATGACCTGGCAGAGACACTGGAGGCGACCTGCAGACAGAGTAAAGACATTTCTGTGTATTGTGTATAGGCCTTACCTATGAATGAATACTTGGGTCTGGAATGTTAAGTATAATTTTCATACAGCATGCAGGTACATGTAATGGATTTTTATTGCAGTTACAATAGTTAACAATCTCATTATATCACTGTGATGTGGCATCAGTATATTGATGTCACAGCTGCATTATTACTTCTTCTAACATTTCCCTAAACAATGTGTTATTCTTTTCCCCATAACAGACAAATGGTCAGCAGTAACCGGGGACCCAGGTAATGTGCAAGACGAGTCTAAACCAAGAAAGTCAGTCGCTCACCATAGTGCCCAAACAGCAAAATTAAGATCCATTGACATCATAGAGTCTAAATTACAAAAGTTGAATGCCTGAATGACAAAAAAACCTATTTATATTTCCCTTTAACATTGTCTGCTTAAATAACAGAATTGTCTTTCATTATTCAAATTTCAACTCCTCAGAAAAAGATATGAAAGCTGCTCATGAGAAGCTTAAGTCTTGCCTGCTGAAGAAGTTTGAGGAAATATCTGAAGCCGTGGCTAAGCAAGGACGCAAAACCCTCCTCAATGACGTTTACACAAACTTCTATATGATCGAGAGCGAAAGCAAACATGAGGTCCTGTGCACTGACATCTTTAGTGGCCAAAAGAAACAGATCAGAACCGTCGTGACGAAGGGGATCGCAGGCATCGGAAAAACAATCTCCGTGCAGAAGTTCATCCTTGACTGGGCGAAGGGAAAGCTAAACCAGGACGTGTACTTCATATTCGTCCTCCCTTTTCGCGAGCTGAACGCAATCAAAACCAAACAATACAGCCTGCTGAAACTCATTTACTATTTCCACCCAGAACTGGAGATGTACGGAAATGTCCTGTTTGGTGACAAGAAGGTCCTTTTCATCTTCGATGGCCTGGATGAGAGCAGATTGTCGCTCCTCCAGGTCGAGAAGTGGGCGGATGTGACAACCCCGACGTCTGTGGAACTGCTTCTGACAAACCTCATCAATGGGAATCTGCTCCCCACATCTGCACTCCTCTGGATCACCACCCGACCCGCGGCAGCCAGTATGATCCGTCCCGAGTTCGTCAACAGGGTGACGGAGGTGAAGGGGTTCAAAGACCCGCAGAAGGAGGAGTACTTCCGGAAGAGGTTTGCTGACAACAAATCCCTGTCCAGAAGAGCTATCACTTGCATGAAGTCCACAAGGAGCCTCTACATCATGTGCCACATACCGGTCTTCTGTTGGGCTTTGGCGAATGTCCTTGAACAAATGTTGGGCGAAGCCGATGACAAGGGACAACCTGGACCCAAACCCATAACTCAAATTTACACGCGCTTCTTGGACATCCTGACAGGCATGAAGAACCAGAAGTATCTTGGGGAACAAGAGTCCAAGCCAAAGCCGGAGGCGGAGGCGGCTAAGGAGAGAGAAATTATCCTGAAGATGGGAGAGCTGGCTTTCAAGAACCTGGAAGAGGACAACATATTTTACGAAGAGGACCTGAATAACTGCAGCGTCGATATTGGAGTCGAAGTTTCGGTGTACTCCGGTGTGTGCACGGAAAAGGACTCTGATATGAACCCGGGGAAAGTGTTCCGCTTCATAGACCTGAGCATGCAGCAGTACTTTGCTGCCCTCTACGTGTTCCTCTCGTACAAGAACGACAAAGTGAACGTCTTTCAGAAAAACCAGATGCGGGGCGACAAGTTCTCCAATCTCTTCAAGAAAAGCTCGCTCTTTGACCTGCACAAGAACGTGGTGGACAAGGCCCTGAGTTCAGAGAACGGGAAACATGACCTCTTCCTTCGCTTCCTCCTGGGCATCTCCAAGGAGCCCAAGGAGCACAGGCGATACCTGCTGAAAAAGACGGATGTCAGCTCTCACGGCCTGGAGGAGACCATTAGGTACATCAAGGGGAAGATCAAGGAGAATATGCCTCCCGAGAGGACCATCAACCTGTTCCACTGCCTGATTGAGCTGGAGGACAACTCCCTGGTGAATGAGGTCCTGTCCTACTTCAAGTCCGGGTCCCCGGAGGGAAAGAATCCCCTTTTGCCTGAGCACGGGTCAGCACTGGCTTACCACATCCTGATGTCAGAGGAGATGCCGGACGAGTTTGACCTGAAGAAGTATATCAGGTCCGACAAATGGCTTTTGAGACTACTGCCTGTGATCAAGAACTCCAGAGGAGCTCTGTAAGTACTGCTATCATATAATAATATTATTATAATTATTAATAATAACAATAACAATAATAATAATAATAATAATAATAATAATAATAATAATAATAATAATAATAATAATAATATTACACTTTTTTTGTTTAGTGCTTTTCAGGTCACAGGCTCAAAGTGCTTTACAATAGACCATAATAAAACATAATAAAACAATAAATGGAAACTACAGGACAGACTGATAGCTTGGGCTCCCAGGGATCTTTTTTTGGAAAACATAAATGCTTTACCAACTATCCCCATTTGACATTAAGCACCTGAATAGAGGGTGAAATGAATTTCAAGTTCAAGTCAATGGCTGTTTAAAAATCATACCCAGGCATAGCATTTGCATGGATAATTCGAACTGACACATTCTAATTGAGAGAATTCTCTTGGCATATTTACCCAATTCTCAACTCCACACTGACTCCAACACTGACTCCCCAACACCAACTCCACACAGACTCCACACATTGCGTCTTACAGGACAATTGCTCTGTGCTCCAAAATTACTACCGATAATTAGATTTCATTGGGTTTTTTGCCATAAGACTTCATAGATGTGTTATATCATGGTCAATACATTTATTGAGGATGCTGTGAACCATAACATTTCATGGATGAATGAATTATCCGCCTGTGGATAATCTGAGTGGATAATCCGATTTGCCAAAAATTTGACAGGGTGGACAACTGCAACCTCACCAGAGGATGCTGTAAAGAGTTGGCCTCAGCTCTCAGTTCTGACCTGCGGCACCTGACGCTGAGCCACAATGACCTGCAGGATGCAGGTGTGAAGGAGCTCTCTGATGGGCTGGAGAACAACTGTAAACTGGAGAAACTCAGGTCAGTACCGCAGGGGAATCCATACTGTAAAGTGGAGTGACTCAGGTTAGTAACTCTGGGGAGTTAATGTGGGGTGGGGGCAAATTTTTCAGCAACATTTTACATAGAGCTGAAAAAATTGCAATGGAAAGTTTACCTCAGAGTACATCAAGGTTTGCGATTAGTTCCCTATAATAACAAATACAAAATAAAAGAAAGGTTCTGTGCTCTTTGTGCAATTGCAGGTGGCACAGTGGTGTCTCCAGAGGTTACTGTAATGATTAAAAAAATACATCAATAAATGTAGACCCATGGCCCCCACCTAAGGTAACCAATAATAGTCCTGACTCTCTCCAGAGTAACTTCTGTACTCAACTTGCACGGTCATTTGTAACACTCATGGTACTCTCATATGGTGCTTATGACTGTGTCATGTAGTGCTTATGAATGCTTTATACAGCACTTACACAGGACTCTTTATGGAAGGCACTCCTGTATTTCAGCTCTTTGGTATCAATCTGTCCTCTTCCTCTGATCACATCAGTCATTCCGCTCCCTCCATCCCCTCATCCACATTTTCAGGCTGGCCGGGTGCAAGCTCACAGAGAAGTGCTGTGAAAGGCTGGCTGTGGCCCTCACCAAGTCTCCACAGCTGACAGAGCTGGACCTGAGCGATAATGACATGCAGGACAGCGGTGTGGAGAAGCTCTGGGATGGGCTGACGAAATGTAACCTGGAGGTACTGAGGTGAGGAGGATGCATGGAGAGAGAGAAGAAATTACTGATTTCCTAATCTAATTTCCGACGTGTATTACTGGTTTTTGTTTGTTGAGTTACTGCATTTAAGAAATGCTTTGGCAACATAAGTGTGTATACTTGTAATGTCAATAAAGCTCATTTGAACTTGAACCTGAACTTGAGTGGGAGAAAGAGAGTCATACAAACAGACAGATGGAGATGGAGAGACAGACACACTCACAGACCGACAAAGTGAGATGGACAGACAGAGAGAAAAAGAGTAAGAGAAAGCCAGACAGATATAGAAAGAATAGAAAGAGAGAAAGACAGAAAGAGAGAGACAGCCAGGGAGCTAAGCAGAGAGAGACAGAGAAAGAGAGAAAGAGTAAGGGAAGGAGAGGATGCATGAGGAGAGAGAAGGATGATTCAAATGACATACACAGGTACAAAAGTTCATGGCATACTTATAGACATATTCTCAAAACTGCCTCTTGTTTTAGGCTGAGATGGTGTAAACTCACAGAGAAAAGCTGTGGGTTGCTAGCCTCAGCTGTGAGCTCAAAACTCAGAGAGCTGGACCTGAGTGACAATGATCTGCAGGACTCAGGAGTGAAGCTGCTGTTGAATCCATACTGTAAACTAGAGACACTGAGGTCAGTACTGCAGGGAATCCACATTGTAAACTAGATACACTGATTGATTGATTGATAATTGATTGATTGATTGGTCATTGGATTTATATAGCGCTTTTAAACATTTTAAAAATGTCTTTTCAGATTTGATCCCGTTCTTCTCCCAATTTAGTAGCCAGTGACTCCCGCTATTCTTAGGTCAATCCCCTCCCTCGTAGTTCACTGCCGTGGCCCTGTGACCGTCAGTGACAAAGGCGACGTAGCGTCTCCTCCGAGACGGACTCGTCATGTCGACTGTAACTCCGGCACCCCAGAGCCACTCCTGTGCGCAGCGAACAGTGTCGGCTTCCCTACCCCCTCCCTGGGGTGGACAGCCAATTGCCACCCCCGGTGGCACTCCCGGCCAGAGCCGACTCTGCGATTTTTAAGAAATCCAAAGCGCTTTACAATGGTAGGGGCAACTCACGTCAACCACCACCAATACACTACATTGAGGTCCGTACTGCAGGGGAATCTATAGTGTAAACCCAGTGCTCCTGGGACAGAAATATAGAGCCAAAGTCACAAATGAATGAAAACGTGTTCTCTTCAAAGCCGATTTCTCAAGCCAGGTGTTGTTCAGCCTCCACAGGTGCAGCCTCACCATGAAAAGCTGTGAGTTTCTGGCCTCGGCCCTCACCTTAAAGTCCTCCAAACTGAGAGACCTGGACCTGAGAGACAACGATGTGCAGGACGCGGGAGTGAAGCTGCTCTCCGCTGGACTGGGGAATCTTCAGTGCAAACTGAGGAAGCTCAGGTCAGTGCTGCTGGGCCCCCTATTATCTGATACATCTACAGCTACATTTAAATTTAAATCATTACAATAACCACTATTAATTGTATAAAAAACACCCATCAAGAAAGATGATTATACATTTTTTAAATATATATATATATATATGTATAAAAGTCAGTGACGAATGAATGAATGAATTATAAACACTTAATTATTTACACAGCCAAGGTGTGGGGTAAGTGTTTAGTCAGCTCAAAATGTTTCAATTTGCCTCATTAGCACATTTAAAAAAAGTCAACTAAATTTTATTATACTTTTTATGCGCTGATTACATAATACTTGCACAACAAGTCCATAAGACCTATGTGATATGGGGAGGGGTGGGGGAGAAGCAGATTGCTGCTCCTGCTCCTGCTCTTTGGCCCCTGTCACATGTCAGAAGATTACATTACATGGGAGGTCGTCAGGCCCATGGACAGCAGCAGCTTCACCTACAGGCAGGCACAGCTGAGGCTGATTGGTAATCAATAACAGGGTTTCATATAAAGAAGGCCCTGTGGAGGGCTTGTAGTTCCTTGAGGGAGAGACATGGCTGCATTCTTGGCTCTCTAACGCCTTTCTTTCATGTAGGACTGGTATATTCTTAATTTTTTGGCATTAAAATATATTTTTTGTTTTATTTGTTTTTCTCCCATTTTTCTCCCAATTGGGTAGCCAATTACTCCCGCTATTGTCATGTCAATCTCCCCCTCACACAATGAGTTTGCTGCCGTAGCCCTGTGACCAGCGGTGTCGAAGGCGAAGCATCGTCTCTTCCAAGACGGCACTCCGACATCCCAGAGCCATTCCTGTGCACAGGGAACATCCTGTCGGCTTCCCTGCCCCCTCCCTGGGGCGGACAGCCAATCACCGCCCCCGGTGGCACTCCCGGCCATAGCCAACTCTGGCGCGGACCAGGGAATCGAACCCCGGTCGCCGTGGCCAGCGTCAGACGTTGAAACCACTAGACCACGCGGGAGGCCGCTTGGTATTTTTTTGTGTTCATGTTTCTTATTCAATTAGCACCTGGCCAGTGACCACTCCTCTCTGTGCCTCTGCCTCACATAAACATTCATAAACAGTTACAGTGGCTAATGCAAAGCTGCCATAAACTGTTGTCATAAGCGGCTATAAATGGTCATGAATGGCTAATACACGTGTTAGCAACATGGAAATTAAAGTATACAAACACATCACACTACAGTCACATACTGAGAAAAATCTACAGTGGTGTATAAAGTTACATTACATTACAGGCATTTAGCAGACGCTCTTATCCAGAGCAACTTACAGTTTACGTTTCTTTACAATCCATTTATACAGCTAAATATTAACTGAAGCAATTCAGGTTAAGTACCTTGTTTAAGGGTACCACAGCAGTGTCCCACCTGGGGATTGAACCTGCAACCTTTGTGTTACAAACCTACTTCTCTAACCATTATACCACACTGCCGCCTAAAGTGCTTAGAGAAGGAAGGACTCATCTCTGTATGTCCGCAGGCTGTCAGGATGCCGAGTCACAGAGGCAGGCTGTGCTTCTCTGGCCTCGGCTCTTCGCTCAAACCCCTCCCACCTGAGAGAGCTGGATCTGAGCTACAATCACCCAGGGGACTCAGGAGTGAGAGCGCTCTCTGCTGGCCTGGAGGACAGCAAGTACAAATTGAAGAAACTGAAGTAAGTCTGCTTCAAGCCCCAGTGATATTTGTGTGGAGCTCTCCCACTGCCACAGGGGCTCTGCATTGCCACACTGCAAAGAATAGACAGACCTTCTGCTTTATCTGTCAATATTATTATTCTAGTGTGATTATCACTGGTGCTGACATTCCTGGCCACAAGGGGTACTGCTCCCTCTTACCTCCCGACACTTCCACACACCATGCATCCCAGCTAGACTCCCCCGCTCTGACTCTTCTGGCCAATTGTCTGTCCTGTCCCTTCCGACACCCAGCAGCTGCTCCTTACGGCCTCGGCGCTTCTCTGTTCTGACCCCCCCGGTGGTAGAATGACCTGCCACACTCGGTCTGGACCGCCAAATCACTGACCATCTTCCACAAGAGACTGAAAACCCACCTCTTCAGACTACACTATATATTCTTAAAAAATGCTCCCTGTTTCATAGGTGTGGTGTGCATCTGTCTGTTGTATTGTTCCTGTACTGATCTCTTGCTCTAGCTGTGATTATCCTTGCCATTTTATATTCACTTATTGCAAGTCGCTCTGGATAAGACCGCCTGCTACATGACAAAAATGTAAATGAAAAATGTAAATAACGGCCTTGTTCCTCTGGGTCTCCTACAGTGTGGACCACCGTGGCGAGTGCAGGAACAAGCCAGGGCTGAGGAAGTGTAAGTGGTGTGCCCTGTCCTTGCATTATTTAAATAAAGGCTACAGTGTGAGAGAGAAAAGGATGGAAAGGATTTTGTTGAGTGCCCCTTGGAAATACAGGTAACTGACGAAATAAAATAAACATCAATATAGAGTGTCTTAATAGGGCGTTGGGCCACCATGAGCCACCAGAACAGCTTCAGTGTGCCTTGGCATAGATTTTACAAGTGTCTGGATCTCTATTGGAGGGATGCCACGCCATTCTTCCACAATAAGTTTATTCATTTTGTGTTTTGTTGATGATGGTGGAAAATGCGCTGCTCCAGAATCTCCTATAAGTATTAAATTGGGTTGAGATGTGGTGACTGAGATGGCCATGGCATATGGTATACATCATTTTCAGGCTCATCAAATCATTCAGTGACCACTCTTGCCCTGTGAATGGGAGCATTTCCATCCTGGAAGAGACGACTCCCATTAGGGTAGAAATGCTTCACCATAGGATGAAGGTGATCACTCAGAATGGCTTTGCATTTATTGGCATCTACTTTGCCTTCTAATGGGTTGAGTGGACCTAAACCATGCCAGGAAAATGCACCCCACACCATAACAGAGTTGCCAGAACCCTTCATTTACTCATGTGCTTCCTTTATTTTGTCAGTTACCTGTATTGTAACCAGTTCTGTGTTGCACTACAAGGCTCCCTGCCACAGTCAGTCAGTAATGCTTAATAAATATCTGGCAAATAAGTAGTATAATTACTGGTGGTTCTGTTTCCCACATGTTGCCCCCTCATCACTACATATAAATGGGGCTGCCGAGCACTTTTAGTGAGCACTTCACTTCCCCGAGGTCCTTTACTAAGAGGTTTCATTCATATATTAAAAAATCCACGAAAAGTTAGGTTCAGAAGACATTTTGTTCAGTGTGAACTACCGAGTTTTAGAACGTCTACTGACGGCTGCTCTGGCCTCAGAGACCTGACACGTCAAACCTTGAGTTCAGAGTTCAAACCTTGAGTTCGTAACTCGGGTTACATTTAATTTGTTAGCTGTCATTTTTATGAGGACTGCGTAACTCAGTAACAGTCTTTTTTTTTTTTTTAAACACTGCCAATTTTGTCTCGTCTGCTTTTGCAGTTTTGATCTGAACCACAGTTAAAACGATGGTTTGTCCCAGCTGCTATTTACAGATTTTCTGCCAAATGAATGGTATGATTTGGCATGAACTCAAGTCTGATAGTTCTATGCCACTTTATCACAACACTGAAGACTGTTGTTGTTGATTATTGTATTAATGTAGCGATTGTCGTCATTCTTGCCTGTTGTCTGTTTTTATGGTATTGTTCTGTCGCATTGTATTGTTTTTTCACTCCAAACAATTTCCCTGTAACAATGAATAAAGTATCTATCTATCTATCTACCTATCTATCTCTTCCTTTTTTCCTTCCTTTTTTCCATCTATCCACAGATGCCTGTAAGCTCACGCTGGACCCCAACACAGCACACAAACACCTGTCTCTGTCTGAGGGGAACACCAAGGTGACGCTGGGCGACGATCAGCCCTGCCCCAAACACGAAGAGAGGTTTGATCGTTTGGACCAGGTTCTGTGCAGGGAGGCTCTCTCTGCGGCCCGATTCTATTGGGAGGCTGAGTGGGCCGGGTGCTGGACCTCCGTGGGCGTGGCCTACAAGGAACTGTGCCGGAAGGGAAAGGGTGAGAACAGCCGCCTCGGACACAACGAGCAGTCCTGGAGCCTGCTCTGCTCCGATGGCCGCTACTCCGCCCAGCACGGCAAACAGCTCACCGAAATCTCCACGCCGCCCTCCAAGCGGCAGAGAGTGGGCGTGTATCTGGACTGCCCCGGCGGCACGCTGTCCTTCTACGACGTCGCGGCCGACGCGACGACCCTCCTGCACACCTTCCACACCACGTTTTCTCAGCCTGTCTACCCGGGGTTCGCTATCGGGTTCCAGCTCAAGGCCGGAGAAGGACACCGGTTGGACAGCTGGGAGGAGCCCTCCACAGTGTCCCTGTGCAAGATGGAGTAGCCCAGGGTATGATGCAGGACCCTGGCGATCCTGAGAGAGGCCTTATTCCCATTCAAACACGACTGTGATGCATGGTCTCTTTGCCAAAGGTTTTAGTTTGTAATGCACAACTGAGTAGGCCTGTCCGTTACTGCTTACAGGGCATTCCTACCGGTGCAAGTGAACAGCGTATTCAGGGCACTCATGACCACTGAACTGACAGATCCCTGATCCAACAGGCCTCAAATGCCTTCGCTAGAATCATATCAACACTTATACATAATTGAATGGTGCATTGTCTTTGATTCATCATGAATGGCCATTCATGCACTGCACTCATAGTACAATAATAATCGCTATATAATAATGTAATATAATATATATAATCACTCATAGCTATACTTGTGATTGTGGTTTTGATTGTTTTTCCCTGATCAATCAATTTTGTAATAATAAAATCTATAAAGGCACTCATGTCTATGAGGGTTTGGGTTGTGACAGACACAGGGTTCTGAAAGTGCTCCAGTTCTACCTCTCTGTTCTTTAGCACAAGGTTTTTACATGCTTATGCTTATTTCAAAAACCGCAAAGAAGAACATGACCAAAGGGCCTATATTCCTTATAGTAGCATTACATTACAGGCATTTAGCAGACGCTCTTATCCAGAGCGACTTACAGTTTACATTTCTTTACAATCCATTTATACAGCTGGATATTTTACTGAAGCAATTCAGGTTAAGTACCTTGCTCAAGGGTACAACGGCAGTGTCCCACCTGGGGATTGAACCTGCAACCTTAACGTTACAAGCCCAGTTCCCTAACCTTTTGTCCTTTGTTCACGTAAAGCCATGTGAATATTTGTGACACACGTGACAACACGTGATTTCATGATGATATACACGTAACAAAATGTGGGAATGTGTGTTATACATGACAAGTTATCCAAAAACACGTGATTCTCATGTATGTATTTTTTTACATGAGGGGCCTCCCAAAAACAGGAATTAAAATTGGATTGACCATTTCCCTGTCTTTGTTTGGTCACCATATTTATACTCAACCCAATGGGTCAGCAGGGAGAAGTATTTCCCCTGCACCAAGTGGAATATCCAGTGCAGGGATTGGGACACAGTCTTTTGGCTCAGGCGTTAAACATTTTAAAAGTTATATGGCACTTATGACAAATAATAGGGGGCTCTACAGTGTGCTGGCAAAATTCCCAATCTGTCTGTCTAAATCTGGCAATGTAATTATCTTGTGTATAATTAGCACAGTAAAGAATTAGCATGGGCGGCACGGTGGTGCAGTGGATAGCACTGTCGCCTCACAGCAACAAGGTCCCGGGTTCGAATCCCGGCCCGGGGCCTTTCTGGGTGGAGTTTGCATGTTCTCCCTGTGTCCGCGTGGGTTTCCTCCGGGTACTCCGGTTTCCTCCCACAGTCCAAAGACATGCACGTTAGGCTAATTGGAGAGTCTAAATTGCCCGTAGGTATGAGTGTGTGAGTGAATGGTGTTTGTAGTGCCCTGCGATGGATTGGCGACCTGTCCATGGTGTATTCCTGCCTCTCGCCCCAATGCATGCTGCGATAGGCTCCAGCCCCCCCGCGACCCTGACCAGGAATAAGCGGCTGAAGATGAGATGAGATGAGATGAGATGAAGAATTAGCATTAACATGTGGTGAGAATTCTGTAGCAAAATGGCTGCTGTGTATCAACTAGGTGGGCACTTGGGTGCGACACATTCATGGTGGTTAAGAAGGTGAGGGTTCATGAATTCATTCATTAAATTATATTGCAAAACACAAGTTAACAAACAACTGTTGTAGGATCTGGGTAAGGCACATAGGTGGTGCTGAAATGTGCTGTAAAACACAAACACACCAGAATGGAAATAATCCAATGAAAACTGAAAATAATCACGGCTAAAAGTTATTCTATGCAGGGCCAGCAACGCAGCTTGTCAGGATCAAAAGTACAAAATGGTTTGCACTGACTCTGCAGTCCTATGGTCCATTCCACAGTCCAAAATCCAGTTAAGGTTCTCACGCAACCAATCAGGTGGTCCACAAAGCATGCATACACATGCACACGCACACGCACACACACACACACACACACACTCTCAAACTGTCACCAAACTCAAAACCTCAAACCCTGACCAACTCTACTCCATGGTCTTAAATGCAGGTAAAATACTTAATCAAACTGAACAGTGTGGGCTCCACTGCATCGGACTGAGTGATCATGTCAAAATCAGCAAATTACTAATGGTTCATCACTGACTGCTCACTTTTTCCTTTTTTAAACTTCCCAGTTCAAATTCATGATGCACACTGTTCCAGGCTCACTGACAATATTTTCACCAGACACTTGACAAATCCCACCTCATAACAGTCCCAGCTAATTGATCGAGGATTTATGTTGTTTCTGAAGACTGATGCTTGACGCACCAATCACGTTAATGATGAGTGGCCTCCTTTGTAGTGTAGGCAGCAAATAATGGTGCTGAACACCTCTGACATAATTTACCCAGTAACAGGGAGCTCAGTTTGATTGGACTGGATTGGGCATCCAAGCATGGCATGGGTGTAGATTTTGGAAATCTATAACATTTAAAGATATATTTACACCACTTAATGGAACTTTAACCATTTATTGACGTTGCCATCAAAATCATTAGTGCCACTGGCAATTATTGAATATAGTTTCACTTTGAATGTTCGATTGAAGAAGTAAAGTTAAATGCAGTTTTTTTTGTGAGTCGGTGCTGTAATATCAAGCAAGGTACAATTTCCTGCACCTCCCTGAACTGCCATCAACAAAAGCTCACAATATGTTAGAAAGTTATAACTCATAACTTAATTGACCTCAACTTCAGCAAAAATTATAAACCAGCAAACATGCAGCCAAAGAGAAGCAGCACGCTGCATTCAATTCCACCAATCCATACATCCGTTATCAGATAATGTTCTCATTCCACATTTTGCAAAACATCTTGGGTTATCACTACCCACGATGTTGTTATCACGATGTTGCAAAACATCTTGGGTTATCACTACCCACACACACACATTGGACTTCAGGTGTTTGAATGCCAGGTAGGGAACAGCTTTTAAATCTTTGTATATGTAGACAGCTTGTCCTAATGTAACGAAGATGGACAGACAATCAAAAAGGGAAGGCCCAAGCACCTGTGCACCACTTTCAGGTTGTAGAAGTGGCAAGAAATTTACGAGGAATGGGAAAACTCAAAAAACATTTTCAGGCTACTGGGGGATTCATCCTGTTAAGACACTGTTCTAGTCTGTGGATGAGCTCTACGGTCTGCATCCTGTTAAGGCACTGTTCTAGTGTGTGGATGAGCCCCACGGTCTGCATCCTGTTAAGGCACTGTTCTAGTGTGTGGATGAGCCCCACGGTCTGCATCCTGTTAAGACACTGTTCTAGTGTGTGGATGAGCCCCACGGTCTGCATCCTGTTAAGACACTGTTCTAGTGTGTGGATGAGCCCCACGGTCTGCATCCTGTTAAGACACTGTTCTAGTGTGTGGATGAGCCCACGGTCTGCATCCTGTTAAGGCACTGTTCTAGTGTGTGGATGAGCCCCACGGTCTGCATCCTGTTAAGACACTGTTCTAGTGTGTGGATGAGCCCCACGGTCTGCATCCTGTTAAGACACTGTTCTAGTGTGTGGATGAGCCCCACGGTCTGTATCCTGTTAAGACACTGTTCTAGTGTGTGGATGAGCCCCACGGTCTGCATCCTGTTAAGACACTGTTCTAGTGTGTGGATGAGCCCCACGGTCTGCATCCTGCTAAGGCACGTGGCTCCAGCCCAGAGAGGGATTCAGTCGATGGGACATCCGTGTCTCATCAAGCACCAGTGACCCCCTATGGTAAATCTGAACTGTGTTCAATTCAGCGTTCAATTCCATCAATCCATACATCCGTTACAATCCAGATGATGGCAAGGCAAGTTTATTTATATAGCACATTTCATACAACAATGGCAATTCAAAGTGCTTTACACAGAGCATAGAAAATACAGAACAAGGAGAATAGGTAAGAAAATACAAATAGGTGAATATATAATAAAAATAAGATATAAAAAGTAATAAGAATAGATACAAAATTAAATATATAGAGTAAAAAATTTAAATAAATCATTAAAAGAGTAAATCAAGATGGTAGTGATTAGTCATAGGTATTGCAGAACATGAGGGTTTTTAGCCTAGTTTTGAATATATCTAGAGTTTGGGCTTATTTGAGTTCTTCAGGAAGTTTATTCCAGATGCACGAGGCAGAATGACTAAAAGCTGCTTCACCGTGTTTTGGTTTCACTCTTGGAGTGTTTAATAGACTGGACCCAGCTGACCTTAGGGGTCTAGCTGGAATGTAAGGTGAGAGGAGGTCTGATATGTATTTTGGTCCAAGACCATTTAGCGATTAATGTTCTCATTCCACATTGCAAAACATCTTGGGTTATCACTACATTATCAATTTACATCTAAATATATGCAGATGTCAGTAATGTTATGCTTGCTGCCCCCCCCAAAACACATTGGACTTCAGGACTGTGTGTTTGAATGCCAGGTAGGGCACAGATTTTAAACCTTTGTACATGTCGACCAGTGTCGTATCCTGGCATAGGCGACATAGGTGACATAGGCAGTTGCTAAGGCGACATGCCAGCACGGGGCGCACGCACACAGCTCTCCATATACAGACACAGACGCGCGCTCACTTCAGTCTCGCTCATCTGCGCTCAGAGCTGTGCTACAGCACTACACTAGTATCGGGCAGGCATGATGTCATTTATTTGTCCCACTGCTTCTGCTGTCTGTCAGCCTCTGAAGTCTCCTAGTCCTCACCTGCTAGAAGCCCGAAGTGGGGGAGGGGTGGAGGTCAATAGCGCCTCTCAAACTCACACTGTACAGTAAGTCAATCAATGAAATCACAAAATATCATTGCAACCAAATGCGCCCCTGCTTTCGTAACACACACAAGCAAATGGAAATTATATTAATTAAATAGCTACTGATATACAGCTGCAATTTTGCCTGGTTTAAAATAGAATGCTAAATAAAAATGAGTCTGTACACCATCAATGTGAAATGGTGTAGTCTCTTGACCCTGCATTGTTAGTTACACAAACAATCGTGCCACACATACATTGAGGTATGTTGCCAAAATGAAAAGATCAAAGCCTTCGGGATTTCAGTTTAGAAAAAAGAGAAAAGAAGAAGAGGAAACATGGGCCAAAGATAAAGGTATGTGTTATGTCATCTCATCATGAACATTATGTTATGTCTTGAAGTAATCTAGTAAATAATCGTGCTAGCTAGGTATTGCATCAATTGCTATACTAAAGTAAATGCTAGCTAGTAGCATTTCCTCTAACCTCTCCTCTGCTAAATCTGCATTTTTCTTTTCCAAGATTCAATCTTCTGCTTCTAATCCTTGCAAACTGTACTCTACGTTTTCCTCTCTCCTCACCCCTCCTCCTCCCCCACCCCCCTCTTCTCTAACCGCAGATGACTTCTTTCACAAGAAGGTTGATGACATTCGCAACTCCTTCCCCCCATCCTCTCCCTTACCTAACCCTCCCTCACCCATCTTGCTACCTAAACCTCTCACCCCTCTGTCTCACCCCTCCCTGACTTGGAAATCCTTCAACTTGTTCGCTCCGACCGTCCCACCACCTGCCCTCTCGATCCCATTCCTTCACCCCTCTTCCATTCCATTGCTATGGACATCCTTCCCTTTGTCTCCAGTGTTATCAACTTTCCTCTGGCTCTGCCCCCTCTCCCCTCAAAAGCACCCATGTAGTCCCCCTCCTCAAAAAACCCTCTGTGAATCCTGCTGTCACTTCGAAGTACCGACTTGTCTCTCTCCTCCCATTCCTTTCCAAAACACTAGAGCACCAACTGTCTGCTCATCTCCTACAGAATGACCTGCTTGATCCTAACCAATCTGGGTTCAAGGCAGGCCACTCCACAGAGACTGCTCTGCTTGCGGTCACCGAGGCTCTTCACGGAAGTCCCAATCTCTTAGCTCCGTCCTCCTCCTCCTCTTGGACCTGTCACATGCATTTGACGCCATGGACCACTATATTCTGCTCTCATCTCTTGTCGAGATGGGATTCTCTGGATCTGCACCGACATGGTTCAAGTCATACCTGGCTGACCGGTCCTACCAGGTGGCCAGGTGAGGATCCCTCTCCTCTCCCCACACCCTCTCTACCAGAGTCCCGCAGGGCTCGGTGCTAGGCCCCGTCCTATTCTCTCTCTACACCAAGTCACTTGGTTCTGTCATCTCTGCTCATGGTTTTTCTTATCACTGTTATGCCGACGACACTCAACTCTTTCTCTCCTTCTCTCCTTCTGAGACCCAGGTCCCGGCACGGATCTCTGCATGCCTCAATGTCTCTGACATATTCTTCACATTCACCCTTATAAATACATTTTCTGCGGGAATAACTAATTTGCCATAGGATCCTATGATAGCCTGTCTGATAACACTTTATTTGACAAGGTAATTTGTGACATGAAAATGACATAATACTTATCATAGGGGATCATGAACATTAAAAACATTGACATACCCTTGTTATGACACAATCTGAGGTTTAGGAAGGCTCACTACGGCAGGGGAGTCATAACAATGTCATAACACTGCATTCACTATGACATATGAAAAAGCCAAACTTTGCTTCCTATCTAGCTGGCTTAGCTAGGTTAATGAAATGGCAGTGTATATAATAATTTTGCTTACATGTTTTTTAATTAATTTCAGGCAAACACATGAGTTTCATCTGTAATTGCTAAGTATAAATACCAATGCTGTGTACCAATACACTAATGTTAGCTTGCTAGCTTAAGATAATCCCAAACTTTACTTGCTGTCTTGCTATCTAGTTAGCTAGCACAGTAAAACTGCACTTTAACTGTTATTACACTTTGTATTGTATAAATGTTTGTTTTTATTTTAAGAAGTGGTTTTCTTGTCATGCCAAAATGAGATTGATCAGTTCCTCCTGCTGCCGAATCACATTTTTATTGCTCCTAAAGACATTAAATAATGGCTAAATAATGTCATGACAATGTCATGCACCTCTTATGTTTATACCAGCAAAATTGCAAGATGCCACCATAAGCTTCACCCTGAGATTGACTACCACAGCTCCTTATAACATATTAATGACAAATAAAAATGATATCACTTTATTTGACACAGTCTAAATTACAGTCTAATGAGTCCATTTGATCCACCTATATTTTCAAAGGAGTCATTGCAGGGATAAGTCATAAAACAATAACAGAAATTAAGATATGTTTCTCAGCAAAGTAAGATAAGGTAATCTATATATCAAGATGAACTCTTACATATAAACGCATATAAACTCATGGTAAGGTGTTTTTGCATGAGATATCAGTAGTATCAGTATCAGTAGGCAAGTGATAACACAACGTAATAACATTTTGACCAATTATTGAATAGTCTTTTAAATATGTCATGGTTGAATGCATAGTGAGCCTTCTATGCAGGTGGTTTGTGTCACTGTTCTGAATGGACATGACACCCTACAACAGGCATTATGTAATATTAATGACACTGTCATTTTCATCTCATAAACGAATATGTCAAATAAATGTTACTGTCAGGAATGTTGTAGGTTAGGAACCAATTTCAGGAGAGAGAGAGACCCAGGATGCAGAGAGACGTTTAAAGTTCTTTATTTACCTTAAATGCAGATTAGGGAAAATGGCAAAACAGTGTCTGAACAGACACGGAAAAATACTAACCAATAAACAAAACAGGAGAAAACAAAACAGTGAAACAGTAAAACTCAAAACGTATTCCGGGGTACGGAATAAACTAAACACTGGGAACTTTGAAACAAATGACGACAAACTTGTCAGGTAAGACAAAGCTAATGGCAGTGAATGTTCAAGCAAAGTGCTAGGGTAGCCAGAAGGTTAAATACCCTTCAGGGTTAACAGCTGTCAGTCATTGTCTTGATTGATTTTGTGCATTCCTGGCATGCCTTTCACTTCTCCTGACAATTGGGGCGTGGGGGAAATGCCCGTTTGCCGGTCGAGTCGTGACAGTTACCGCCTGTCCGTATGTGTATAAGAGAAATAGTTTCTACTGCATACCTGACAATAACCCTTTTACAAGGGCATTGTGTTCTATAAACAACCATCTTATTGTAAAAGGGCAGCAGTGTTAGCATAATGGTTAGGGAACTGGGCTTGTAACGCAAAGGTTGCAGGTTCGATCCCACGTGGGGGCACTGCCGTTGTACCCTTGAGCAAGGTACTTAACCTGTATTGCTTCAGTAAATATCCAGCTGTATAAATGGATTGTATGTAAAGAAATGTAAACTGTGTAAGTCGCTCTGGATAAGAGCGTCTGCTAAATGCCTGTAATGTAATGTAATGTAAAACCTTTGCTTGCATAAAATGTGCTAGTAATTGTGGTGTAAACATTAGTATTTGCTAATTTCGGTCTAACGCACCCATATTGGCTGGACCTGTACGAGTGTGAGCTGCCACTAAATTGGGAGAAAAATTGAAAAAAACAGAAAAAAATCCAAAGTATTTGCAAATTGTACGGAGAGTATATTACATTATATAAGAGTCATTGTTAATACAGAAAAGAAATACAACTGTTATTTAGATGCATTGAAGGAGTTTATATACAGCACAACAGATCTGTTAAGTAAAAAGAAATATTTGATTTACATAAGCTCATTTACATATATACACTGACATTGATATTATAGTTATGTGACCCAAGATATGGAACATAAAGTAGTTTACATTTACAGTGGTGATACATTATATGTTTACATTCAATTATATATTTCAGTTTTGTTAAATAGTGATGAGGTTTCATGACACCAAAAATGGGTGGATCTACAATTAACTGTCAATCACTGACAGTTTTGCTCTTCACAACAAAACACAATGATTGGTTCAAATCAGTAAGTTATTGATAGCATATGGTAGCTCCACCCATTTTTGGTGTCATGAAACCTCATTCTTCCATCACTACTGTTTTAATGATAGAACCAACAGATTCTAAAATAAAGGGCTGCCTTCAGGTTGGTTACAATTTTAAACAACAATTTTGTGTCAATTTCCCTATTTCTTCTGCTCACATGAACAAAAGAGGCTGTGAAAGACAATTACACTCACTTCAGCCATCCAGACTGGAGCGGAAATAGCAGAGCTGGATGACCAAAAACAAATACAATGAAATATCTGTGAAAATTGATGTAGTGCTCAAAATAACCAAGCAATGATGGCACAATTAGAAAGGTTCCGGGGTGTACAGTACATAATTACACTGCTCCTGGAATTCCCCAACAAAAGCAAAAACTGGGATTTAAACCCCATGAACCACAGATCCAGTCCCCTCAAAGGGTTAAATGTAACACTGTTATTTGCATTTTTAAATTGAAATGTACAATGTGTCCTTTGTGTTTTTATGAAATTAAGAGTCTCCCCTGGCTGAAGTGTTACAGCGCGTTCTGACCGGTGCAGGTGAGCAGAACATCCAGACCAGTCCAGACCACTTTGTGGCAGTGGCGATTTCTTTAAGACAACAAGGAAGCTCGGCTTCCCCTATAATGTTTTGGGGGATGGGAAATATTTTTTAAATATTTTTACTTAATATCTATTTTTAAAAATACCACAGACAGAGAGTGGTATTTCAATTCCATGGTATGTCACTTAGACTGAAATGTTTTGTTTAAACCAGCACTATCTATCGCCTCACGAGCTTGAGGCTGTCAGTGGAAGCTCGGCCGGTCGCAGTTGTCTCTGGGTTTCTATGGACTTACTGTATTTAATGGAATAACATGTGATGGGTTTTGGGGAATTTAATTGGACATCTCGCATGTTTCAACTGAACTGGGCTAACTTTAGCTAGCTAGCTAACTGCTTGATATTGAGGATTGTGAAGTCGGAGAAAACCCCTTGTCGTGCGATTGATACTATAGGGCACTTTGTTAGGAAATAAAGGAGATCATCATCATCATCATCATATCACCAGAGCAGCAGAGGAGGGCAGAACCCCCCTCCCAATTCACATTCAAATGTTAATATGTTATTGAATGAAGATAGGCAGGATTGTCGGAAGGAAGGATTTGAGCACTACATTTCAATACATATCATCAATTAACAAAAGGATTGTAGGAAGGTAGGATTGTCTTAAATTATATGATGTCAGCCATATAAAATGAGGTAATCTCCATTTTGCAGTAGTGAGGCAGGCAGGCAGGTAGCATCAGGGGCAGTGAGCACATCATCATCACCATCATCATCATAACATCATGAGCAGCAGGGGCAGTCAGGGAAGGTCAAGGTCAGATCATCACCCCCCCCCGGGCCTCAGATTCACCTGTTGTGGACCCCACTTCCCTCTCTTTGGGATCTTGGTCACTGTACAGGGGCAAAGGCAAAGACTGGAGGCTTGAAGTGAGATCTGTCTCCATCCTTTTGTATGACTCTCTGGTTTCGATGATGTCACTTCCTGCTCTGAAGTGATAGGTCATGGAATGCAGGCTGATGGAGATGCTGGGGGCTTTGACTGAGCGTGCCCGGGCGATGATCTTTCTCCACTCCGGGAACAGGAAGAAGATCTGCAGACCCTGTGAGCAATTGATCAAGAGCAGGAGAGGGGCTTTAAAATGGAGAATCGGTGTGCTGTTATCCGTCATTCCTAAAAACAGTGCCATTGTGCAATGAGCGTCGCTTTTTCTGTCAATCGGCGGAATTGGCCAGAGGGAGGGACAGAAATGCAACAACAGAGGTAGGAAAAGTTTACCCTTTTTCCTCCGCGGGGGGGGCTAGCCCCGGCACAAATTAAGCACTGACCACGGTCATATCATATTGGTGTTTCCACCTTTTTGACCAATACTTGTTGGTTCCTATGTTGTGTATCGCTCAGCAATCCCTGCTTGTGGAAATGCCAGTGACTGATTGGTCAGATTGAACGTAACCGCAGTGTGCCTTCATTGGCAAGCACTGCCAAATCGTAATACGTATGTGTGGTTGGGGGAGGCGAGTTGAGCCCCAGCATCTCTTATTTTACAAATTAAGCACTGACTATGGTATACTGCTCTGTAGAGTTTGCAACGGACCGTTCTTTATGAAACCTGCCTGCTCACGCCCTAGATTGACATTTTCTGTCAATTGAATTAAAGTTGTTTGCCTGTTTAGACTTGCACCTCGTACTAATGCACAGACATTACAATCTAGGAGTATGCACTTCCACAGTTGCCCTTTGTTGATGATTTGATGCCCTTTCTTTCAGAGTTCCATGCCGACATCACCTTAGACATTATTCCTTGTGAAACATCAGCAAGTTCAGCTGTCTTCATCACTGAAGCTCCTGCCAAATATGCCCCAACAATCATCCCTCTTTCAAAGTCACTGAGGTCTTGTCTTCTAGCCATGCTAGCCACAATAGCAGGCAACCAGGCCTGTTTGCAAGCACCTGCTTTCAATATACGTTGTGACCCTAATTTACCCAAGTGTTCCCACCTTTACAGTCACTACTTGTACATACTGTGCAACCAGTTTCACTCTCAACTGATTTTGCAATGACACATGGACACCTTGTTCTTTTGTGTGTGCAATTAAAATATATTCAAGACATAGAGATAGCCTGATGTGTATGCCAGTGGGGTGATAGGGGGTGGTTACCCCATACCTGGGTGGTGTTGAAAAGACAGAAGATGATGCTGAGGATATGGAAACTATTGTTGTCATGGGTCATCAGCATCACATAGCCGAGCAACCAGGAGACTCCGAGAAGGGCAGCCAATGAGAGACTGCTCAGGAACTTCTTCAGTGTGTTCCTTGGGTTAGAGGAGAGGAACGCTTAGAACATATTCACATTTATAGTAATGTGTAGATAAATACAGGGGTTACTGCTAAAAGAACAACCATGGGAATTATCGATGAACATGGCAAAAATGCTCATGTTTCAGAATGTAATTTTGGGGACATTTTGTTTCATTTTAAGATATATTTATCTAAATAGGCCGGTTGACTGATAGGATTTCAAAGCTTTCCTCACAGAAACTGTCGTCACACAAACCCTCCTCTAATGAGAGGAGATGGTTGAACTCAAAGACAAACCTCACAATGAAAAGGTGAGGCCCCCAACAGAATATTCATTTATAAATGTGACATCTCTTCAGTCTCCACTTTGCACTGTGGCACAGCTTGTAATTTAAGGGTGTATGTAACCTTGTTGAAGCAGTCGGTCACACTTTTCACAAACATATAGCCCTAAAGCTTTATTAAGCATTTATAATGCCTTTATTACCATGTCATAAAATATTTATAAATCATTCCAAAGCATTTTTGCAGGAATTTTGCTCAGAGGGTAGAGGCGATGTGTTATGTAATATTTGAGAATGTCATCCATCATAAAGCTTAGTATTTGCATATGAATATATTATATTGAATATTAATAAAGGTGTTATTCGTGTTTCAATTAAGGCTTTCGAATAACATACATTGTGTAAAGAGTGGCATTGACTAGACATACTGTACGAGTCCATAGCATCACTCAAAAGCATTCACAAACATTCATGCCAGTCTACGGCATAACATGAACTCCCACAGAGAGAGATTGTTTGCTCGGGAATAGAGGAATAGGTCATGAGAGTTGAAAGACGGGAGTCATTCATGGGGGCTGAACAAATACAGTGCTGTTTAAATGTACTTGATGCGGTCCTTCTTGAGGGAGTTTGCCCGTTGTTGTGTTTGTTTTGCGGTTGTTATGGCCCAGAACACCAGCTCCCCAGCATTAAAGATCAGCACAAGCCCAATGGGGAGCAGGAAACTCCACAGCATAGGCTTGCTGATGTCAAACTTTCCAGATTCATCCACCGAGGCTAACCAGCAGCTGAAACACACACACACACACACACACAGACACACAAAAACCTCAGAATGTACGTTTTAATTGATTGTGGAATATCTGAGTGAGCTTAGAGGGAATTCCAGTTTTTGCTAGAAGTCCAAATACCGCTTAGTGTATCTGAGAACAAAATATCCTGCTTGAATTAAAGGTTCAATGTTTACAGTACTTCTTGGATGTGCATTCCAACATGATACACCCTTTCTGCTTCACTGTACTTTCTTTACTGATTGGCTGCAAGTTAGCGTGAACATACCACTTTGAACAGATAAGTGTGGCTTGAAAAAGGTTCGAGTTTTATGTTTGCATAATAATGGTCTTGAAACTTAAGCTAGGAGCCCTGGCTGAAAGCTGAAAACCTCCTCCTACACACGATACCCATCTAATTAAAAAAAATTATAATAATTTAGTTTTTCAGATTTTTCTCCCAATTTGGTAGTCAATTGACCCTTCGCTAAACCACGCCCCCCTTAGTTATTGTTGCTATGTACGTCAAGCTTTCGGAGCCAGCATGGCGCTCCCACTGTCACTAATTGCACTCCCTGGAGAAATATTGTCCAATTTTTGGAAAATAGAAAAAGCGATTTCAGATAGAAGCAGACAGAAGGGTATACAATATGCATTTGAAGGTTATATTCAAGATATCACACTGACTCAGCAACAAAATGACGTAAAAAAATTAAGATAGAAGCGAAAGCCTACAGATCAGAGTAAAGGGAACCACCGCATCACCGGGCGATTAAGACAGAGTACAACGACATTAAGTTACACTGTTCCTGTAAAGCTGGGTAGGTCTCTATTCACTATTACAATCATTAAAAAGCCAAAGCAGTAGGCCTATATAACGTTACATTCAGTAGTAAGTTAGCTAGCATTAGCTAACTAACGTAACATTAGTCGCCTATAGTGTGCTGTAACGACATTACTCTGTTTAACTTGTACCTTATCCTCTAGCTAGCTAGCCAACCAGATCTCTCATAATAAATAATAATCTCTCATGAACTTACTAAATCAGCTTGCTTGCTAGCTCGCTGGTTAACTATTTTCGCAGCCCAACTACCTAACTAGCAAGCTATTTATTGCTAGCTAGTAATGAGCCTGGCTCACTTGACAATGGCCTGATCTTAAACACGGTAGCTAGCTAGCTAGCCAACGTGAAGCAGATATCTCAAGTTTAGCGTACACGGTGATGTCACCGACATATAAATTCGCTATTGACCAGTATAACGTAATACTGTTTACTAACGCGATGTGGAAGTCGGTATTAACGAGGCATAGCTTGGCATCTGCCGCGGCGAGACTTCACAAAGCCTCAAACTTGCAGTAAAATATTTGCGCTGTCGTAATTATTATATATATAGGCTATGATGAAAAAAACAATTCGCTTGGACGAATGGAGATTCGCCAGGTGTTTCGGGCATTTCAGTTACGAAAGGATTGGAATTAGGCAAGTTTAGGACCGTTTCGTGTATACGCGAGCAATTCAGCTTACACTTTTCAGGGTTTTATTTAGGTTTTATAAAGGGAAAAAAACTTATATCTCCTTCAAACCTGTCTGGGTAACGAGTGTCACTGTTACACTTGCCCCAGGCACAACGTTTAACCATAATTTGCTAAAAATCCGCAAAGCCAGCTCGAAAATGAAGAAAATGTCTAATTTTTGCGTGTAATTCAATGGAAGGCAGGAAAACAATGTCGGAGGAACTGTAGGAGTATGTAAAACACGCCGCTGTGATTGGCCAGTTTGCGTTTTGGGGCGTGGTTTAGCGAAGGGTCAATTACACCCGCTATTTTCCGGACAATCCCTCCCTTGTAGTTCACTGCCGTAGCCCTGTGACCGGCGGCGACAAAGGGAAGTATCCTCTCCTCTGAGACGGCACTCGTCAAGCCAACAACCGTAACTCCGGCACCCCAGAGCCACTCCTGTGTGCAGTGAACGTCTTGTCGGATCCCTCCCCCCTCCCTGGGGCAAGACAGCCATTTGCTGCCCCCGGTGGCACTCCCAGCCAGAGCCGACTCTGGCGCGGCCCGGGGAATCAAACCCCGGTCGCCGTGGCCAGTGTCGGACGTTGAAACCACTAGACCACACGGGAGGCAATACCCATCTAATTTAACTGTTTTCGACAGTACAGAGCTAAGCTTCAGAATCTTTTTTTTTTTTCGGGTGAAGCTGCTATTCTAAAGTACGTATTCGAGGCACAATTGTTATACCATATAATTTTAGAGTAAAATTAGTGAATTTATAGCAGAAGGGGGTCTTTCAGATTTAAGTATGCTTAAGAGAGGCTACTTTATATTGACGTAAGACCTCCCTTCTGAAGTGTAGTGCGTCCTGTATTAGTTTGAATCCCGGGGAAAAACTGTTTACAAAATGTGTTTTTTTTTAAATTACATTTTAAGTTGTCCTACATAACAACATAAGAATATATAACGATGAGAATCTAGGCTTGTCATTTCCTAGTCTAAAGAATAACCAGTACTGCATCAAGCCTGGACTTGAATACCCCAAGTGTTTCTTGAATACCCCAATTATTCCTCCACTACCTGACCTGGCAATCTGATCCAGGTATTGACAACTCACTGTTTAAAAAAAATACTTCCTGATATCCGTGCAGAATTTGCCTTTATCTAACTTCCACCTGTGCCCTTGTTCTGCTAACCGAATTCATCTGAAAAAATATTTGGCAATTCACTTTTTAAATTAATAAAATCCCTTTTATGAATTTAAAAACCTCAAATACCCCCTTAGTCTCTGCTTGCTAAACTTGAAAAGATTAAGTGTCTTAAGTCTTTCCTCATAACTTTTACCTTTCATACCAGGTACCAATTATGAATAAAGGTGTTTGATAATTAAACCAACAGTGACAAACGTCCATACAATTAGAGTCCGTTGTAGAGAATGCACTCACAACTCCTCCTGGCGATAGTTGAGGGGGTTGTCCACCCTGTATGTAGCTGCTAGCGTGATAGACACCACCACTAATGGACAACCTGAAAGTGAAGAGGGAGACAAATAAAAGAGAAATTTCAAATCCTGAGCTCAGATTCAGACGAGAACAAGAAAACGCCTTCAGTTGCAGATTTGATAGACGGACCTACAGGGCCTCTAAATGTATTCTGTGAGCTACACTGGCGCATATGGGCATATTGTGACAGGTAATAAAATAAACCTTCAGCAGAGCTGCTTCAATTGATGTTTGCACTCATGCTGGCACAAGCAGAAGGAAGCAGACATGGAGAAGCCCTTTCTTCCATGCCTGACCAATGACATTGCCCTCCACCCCTCGTTTGAGTGCTCCCTCACCCCAGCCGGTTGCCAGGGTAATGACGATGGGGATGCGCTGGGATGCTTTGCCTCGCTGTGACAAGCGGTTCATCTTGAGGTTCGCCATTAGCAGCTGTGTGGCGTAGAGTGTGTTCCAGGCGAAGGTGGCCAGGAGGAAGTAGTGCATCAGTGCCGTCACAAACGTGCAGTGGCCACTGTCGCGGTCCACTTGCTTGTCGGAGGGCGGGATCACGTTAGTGCTGCGGTCCTCCCTTTCGGGTTCGGAGTTGTTAGATCCGGTGAGGAAGAGGACGTTGAAGATGAGCAGGGACAGGCAGCAGCTCACCAGGATCACAGTGCTGCTGGTTCGGGGCTTGCTGGGTTAGGACAGGGCGGCACACGGGTTAACAGATTTGATCATGTAAAAAAACCATATATGTTTGCCAATGTTTGCAAACCTGTTGGCATAAAACACTGCCCATGCACCCTGCTTATGATGTTCATTTATTGCATGCAATGAGTTGATATCTAGCGCACATAACTAGACTCTGCTGGAACAGGTTACAAAAAGGACCAAAACAAGCACTTTGAAATAGCTGTGAAATGATTACAGTATTTTTAGATATTGAGGTTAGTGGCTTAAAATGTTTATCTAAACCAGGGTTCTTCACTTCCTGGGGTCCATATTATGTTTAAAAATAGTGCATATGGGACAAACATTTTCCACATACTACTTATAAAAACAAAGATAGAAAAGCAGCTTCTGGGTAGAATAGCTCTCCCAAGACTATGTCTAATTTTACCGTAGACACAAACAGGCTCTGCCAAGTGGCAATGAATACGTTGCTGTGTAATGAAAGGTCTTACCTGATGATAAGCTCAACCATAATTGTCAGACCCAGGAATATGATTGACAGGGCACAACCTACATCAGTAATCCAGTCCAGAGCTTTTGAGTATTTAAAGTCCTTCCTGTAAGACTACAGACAGACACAGACAGACTCCAGTCAAACCTGCGGGCTCAGGATAAGCCACCGATCCCTGATGCACAGCAATTTAGCCACATTATAAAGCTATTGTTTCACTTTTAACAATAATAATAATAATAATAATAAATAATAATGAATCAAACCCAACACAAACAATAAGTGCTTTACAGACGAAATAAATAATTGATACATACACAACAGTTTTGATAAGAAAGACTAAATAAAGACAGGTTTAATTTTCTCGAGACCTTTATCTTGTGATACAGAAATGAACACCAGTAGGGGTTAGAGATGCAGAGGAGCACACTCACCATCAGCATAGCGTAGTTGGTGGTGTGGTTGCAGGAGCAGCCCAGAGTCCCGGGTGTGCTGTTGGTTTTGACGCACCCAAAGGTGCTCCAGTCTTCCAGAGTGTAGTTCCAAAACACGCAGGCGTAGTCATAGAGCGTCACATTCGGCACAGACTGAAAAATATGAATGAGTCAATAAATACATGTGTAATGGAGCTGGTTCTGCCCGCAGCGGGTTTTGAACCGAGGGATCTCGACGCGACAAGAGACTCAAGTCTCTAACTCTGGGAACTAATCACACTCTTATCGACGTCACATTCTGTAGCGGACGCTCACGTACCAGAGCACACCCGCTACACATAGATAAACATGACGAATCTCATGGTCACACACCCAGCTCATAAAATCTCATGTATTTAAATCAAATCAACGGTGCTGGCTATTCTGTGGCTTCAATGACAAATTTGTCTGTTTTATTATATTCATCACAACCTCCCTGCATCTACTCAACATTATCATCAGACACCCCCCGCCCCTGGGTAGTGCAGGGCATTGTGGGTAGCTGGGTGGGGCAAGGCAGAGCAGGGTATTGTGGGTACCTGGACAGGGCAGGGCTGAGCAGTGCATTATGGGCAGTTGGGTGGGGGCTGGGCAGAGCAGGGCATTGTGGGTACCTGGACAGGGCAGGGCTGAGCAGTGCATTATGGGCAGTTGGGTGGGGGCTGGGCAGAGCAAAGCATTGTGGGTACCTGGACAGGGCAGGGCTGAGCAGTGCATTATGGGCAGTTGGGTGGGGGCTGGGAAGAGCAAAGCATAGTGGTTACCTGGGTGGGGCAGGGCAGAGCAGTGCATCATGGGCAGTAGGGTGGGGGCTGGGCAGAGCAGGGCATAGTGGGTACCTGGATGGGGCAGGGCAGTGGGCACTTACAGGTGGTTGGAAGACCATCTCCACGCGCTCAGCCACCACCCTCTCTGTCCTGCTGGAGCCCCCCAGACTGGCTGAGATCACAATCCTGTTCGTGCCCAGTGAGCTCGTGAAGGCCTTGGACCGGAAGAACTTGTCATTTTGGTAGAGCACGAAGCCAATGTTTGTATCTGTGCGTAATCCTCCTGCCCGGGTGGGGGGTGGGGAATTTGGATAGAACATGTGATTGGTTAACAGGCAGAAAGTACTCTTATTTAACTCTTAATTAAAAAAAAAATGCTTGTCCATTTCTACAGCATGTTAATACTCAGAATATGAGGTGTGAGATATAAAATATCGTAAATTGCATGAGATGGGACAGCAGACATTGCCAGAATTGATATTGTGCTGGACACCATTGGCATGCATTTACTATCATGGAGCTGTTCTTGCTAGCCATTCTATTAAGCTGGATCACACTTCACTGTGTAGGTACTGACCAAGGCCTACACTGACATAGGCCTAAACTAATTTTGTTTTGTATTAACCTTATTTACATTTACATTTACAATGCGGGACATGTAGGCTTGTTAGGCCTTGTACCACTCTGGGTCCCTTCAAAATTGGACCTCTTCTATCATGAGGTTGCACTACCATACGGCCATACATAATTGAATACATACTCTGCAGGGTCAGAACTGTCCTGGGTATGTATGTAATGTGTACAGTGTGCTTACCGGGTGGCAATTGGATGAAAATGTTCATACTGGGCCCTGTGCTATTGATGTTGTTGCCTGTCAGCTCTGTGGCATTGGTGTTGAGGTGAACTCTGCTGGACACAAACCCGCCCGAAGTACCTAGGAAACAGACAAGCATTGGTTCTCTGTGGCTCAGTTGGTAGAGCACAGCGTTGGCAACGCTTAGGTTGTGGATTCAATCCCCACTGGGGCCACATATACTGAAAATGTATGCATTCACTACTGTAAGTCGCTTTGGATAAAAGCGTCTGCTAAATGGCGTATGTTATTATACATTGGAAAGATAAAAGACGTGAATGAGGTCAGAGCAATGGCCTGGACACAGAGATGTGTTTGCTTGAATCCCAGGGCCTGCTTCAGACGGAGATGAATATGAGCGCCTTGAAATTTACATTTACATTTGAGGCATTTAGCAGACACTCTTATCCAGAGCGACTTACAGTTTACATACAATCCATTTATACAGCTGGATATTTTACTGAAACAATTCAGGTTAGGTACCTTGCTCAAGGGTACAACGGCAGTGCCCCCACCTGGGAATTGAACCAGCAACCTTTGAGTTACAAGTCCAGTTCCCTAACCATTACATTACACTGCCACCCCAAAATCACTGGCCACAGGGTGGTTTCGGGGCCCCACGGACAGACATTTTGCAGTTGCAGCTAAATTAACTGGAAATAATGTTTTGTTTTTTATCAATGGGGGCATATGGCACAGACAACCGTAAGAGCAAAAGGGGATAACTGCTCCAGTGCGAAAAATGGAAAGATTGTAACAGATTTTTAATGCCACAGAAACTCCCCCTTCCTCAAAACAATCCCTGGAGATAGGCAAGCTTCCTCTACAGAACATAAATAATGCTAGCTAGTTACCTTGTCCCTCCCCACCCCTTCTGTGCCGGCCACTCACCATAACCAAACATACACAGACATGGTGAGGGATGCAACTTTCCCCTGTCTGTGGGCGGGCCTCAAACCGCCAGCAACCCCGGTCGTTGACTACTGCCATCTCTCCATTGAGAATTATGATAAATTGAGGGCCTGTAAGGTGTCAGAGACCCCTCACACCCCTACATTCAGCACTACCTATGTCTGAGTTCCACAGACATAGACAAACCCGCATTACCTCCTAAACAGACTATAGAACATAACAGGCCACTACCTGGCTAGGCCTTTGGCTGATGGCTCAGCCCCTCTACTGACTAGCAAACAGGTAAGACTGTCAGACATTAGGGTGAAATATACATTTCTGTTTCCTGCCTCTGAAGACAAAAGACTCATAAAGTGTATTTAGAGCCATCCTCATATCAGGGTTCAGTTACTCCGCGATCCTGAAGACACTGTTTTGTGTGACTCTTTGCTGCTAATCTCTAACATTCTCTTTGTAACTGTTTGGATACCGAATAATAGTGCCAACATCGGAACTGTGCCTCTTTGTTTCTTACACGCCGTTGCCTCTCAGCTTCTCTCTGCTTGAATTCCCCAGAAACGGGCACACTGCAGAGAGCTGTCAATGCATGGAATAGCTTCATTATGCCAGGTCATGTAGCAGAGGCAGAGACCCATGCAGTGCTCAAGACGTAGGCTTGATGCCATGCTGTATACTCTCCAGGTTGTAGGTAACTAAGGAGCCTAAATCGGCTGATTTGCCTGTTCTTGTTTCTCAGCCAAGCACGTAAACAACTTCTTTGTTTCTATGTGTTCTTATCAGGTGGAGCTTGGTGGTAAATGATGGTGAGATTTCATTGTGGGTAAATGAAATTGCATTGTGGGTAAACAAGGGTGAGATTGCATTGTGGGTAAATGACGGTGAGATTGCTTGGTAGATAAATTACTGTGAGATTGCATTGTGGGTAAACAGTGGTGAGATTGCATTGTGGGTAAATGATGGTGAGATCGCATTGTGAGTAAACGATACTGAGATTGCACTGTGGGTAAACGATAGTGAGATTGCACTGTGGGTAAACGATGGTGAGATCGCACTGTGAGTAAACGATGGTGAGATCGCATTGTGGGTAAACGATGGTGAGATTGCATTGTGGGTAAACGATGGTGAGATCGCACTGTGGGTAAACGATGGTGAGATCGCACTGTGGGTAAACGATGGTGAGATCGCACTGTGGGTAAACGATGGTGAGATTGCATTGTGGGTAAACGATGGTGAGATGGTGTAAACGATGGTGAGATTGCATTGTGGGTCGTCGATGCTGAGACCATTGTGGGTAAACGATGCTGGACCATAGTGGGTAAACGATGCTGAGATCGCCTGACAGACTCGATGCTGAGATTGCATAGTGGGTAAACAATTGTGAGATTGCATTGTGGGTAAACTCCTGAGACCCGGTCTCCCGGTGACGAAGTGAGAACTTGTGGGTAGAGACTCTGAGTTGCATTGTGGGTACATCATACACAAAACACACATTGGTAAACAGACACACACTTAGTCAAAGCACACAAACAACAAAGTAACAAGAATCCCTTCACTGGCCATGGTGGCCCAGTAATCCTTCCAAAGTAAACCCACAGCTCTTGTTTTCAGGCATACTGAAAAGGCATACTAATCGTAATCTGTGATACATTTTCACATGTATCAAGGGATGCTCTTGATTCACAGGTAAGTCAGGTAAGGGTCATCTATCCGCTGTGTGCTTGGTGCTTCCATCCAATGATAAAGGTGAGACAGGTATGTGTGATAGTAAATAGTGACTATCACGGCCGGATATGTGGTGTGTGGATGGACCTGGCCACCTGCCACAGGTGAGCTGGTTCTTACTGTACCTCTGCATGGCTTTGCTGTTCTGAGGAGAGAACTTGTCATCGTTGGCATTCAGAAGCTGACAAAATGGATTAAATAGATTGTTTTGCCATCAATCTACACACAATACCCCATAATGACAAATCGAAAACACGTTTTTAGAAATTCTCGCAAATTTATAAAAATTCAAAACTGAAATTTACATAAGTATTCAGGCTCTTTGCTATGACACTCAAAATTGAGCTCAGATGCATCCTGTTTCCAAACTTCTTCCATTTCACAATGATGGAGCCCACTGTGCTCCTGGGAACTTTCAATGCTTTAGCAATGTTTATACACCCTTCCCCAGATCTATGCTTCAACACAATTCTATCTCGGAGGTCGATGGAGAGTTTCTTGGACTTCGTGGCTTGGTTTTTGCTCTGACATGTACTGTGAACTGTAGGACCTTGTATAGACAGGTATGTGCCTTTCTAAAGCATGTTCAATCAATTGAATTTAACACAGGTGGACTACAATAAAGTTCTAGAGGCATCTCAAGGATGATCAAAGGAAACAGAGCTCAATTTGGAGTGTCATAGCAAAGGGCCTGAATGCTTATGTAAATTACATATTTCAGTTTTTTATTTTTAATACATTTGCGACAATTCCTAAAAACATGTTTTTGCTTTGTGTGTAGATTGATGGCAACAAAAAAAATCTATTTAATCAATTTTAAATTAAGTCTATAACACAACACAGTGTGGAAAGAGTGAAAGGGCCTGAATACTTTCCGAAGCCACTGTATATACAGTATAAATATTCTGTATATATTTGTATATATATATATATACATACTCTTGTGAACTTACTGAGTGTACTTATGTGCATCATTTTGTAAGAACATCTGCTATTAATGTAAATTATAAAGGGGGGGTTACATAATGTAAATCACTAGTCAGTAAATTGTATTTTAATGTAATTTATGTAATGTAATGCACTGTAATGTATTCTAATGTCATGTAATGTAATGTATTGTGATGTGATGTAATGCAGAACTGTAGGGTGGCACAGTGCTGCAGTGGAGAGCACTGTCGCCACACAGCAAGAAGGTCCCGGGTTTGAGTTTGCATGTTCCGGGTACTCCGGTTTCCACCCACAATCCCACAAAGACATGCACGTTAGGCTAATCGGAGAGTCTAAATTGCCCATATGTATGAGTGCGTGAGTGAATGGTGTAGGTGCCCTGCGATGGATCGGCGACCTGTCCCGGATGTATTCCTGCCTCTCGCCCGATGCATGCTGGGATAGGATCCAGCCCCACCCCGCCACTCTGACCAGGAATAAGCAGGTGAGATAATGGATGGATGGATGTAATGCAGAACCGTGCTACTCCTCTCACTGCTGAGTTGAAGAGGTTCTGAAGCAGAGCTTTGTAGTCATAGAAACCGGAGCGGTATGCCGCACATTACCTCCGAGGAGTTCTTGTTCAGGAGTTTTTCTGTGATTTCAGCTGCCGTGGTGATGTCTTCCGATGTGAGTTTCTCAGGGTTTGACGTCAGGATTTGGGTGTAGGTTGCAATCTCCTTCAGATTGCTGCTTGAGCTCATCTGCAACATACAGAACGATCCAGTTTAGCGATAAGCAGGCAATTTACCTGTGCAACTACTCTGTAGTTAATAAGTACATAAACTACAGAACTGTTAGCTCTACACAAGTGCATATTGCTCCACAACTATGAAGATAAATTCTGTTACATAAATATTTAGGTTAAGGGCTGGGAGTATACATAGGGCGTTTACATGAATTGTAAACCTTAAGTGTTAGTATACAGTACATTTAAATGAGTTACAAAAAAACCTGTATAGCTATCTATTCATGATAAGCAGTGATTCAAAATGTATATATCTGGAGGCTGGATGAAGGTAAGAGCATTTCCTTTCTGTAAAGGAAAGACTGCAAAGACATCTGAGCTGGCTAGGCACAGTATATCGGAGCTTGTTCATAAAAAAACCCACGTCTTTCCACCTGCAACAAAACCTGCAGAGAAGACATCTTAGGATGCAAATTTAGGCAGTAGATTTTTATTTACTCAAAATGTTTGGGGGCCTCCGATAGCATAGCACCCGTGTTTTCCCTGGTCAGATACAAGTGTGAGCTGCCTATCACGGTTGCGGTTCGAAACCCGACTGTACCAGACCAGCCCTGGTGGGGAGCCCCGATCGGGGGCAGCATTTGGCTGTCCGCCCCAAGGGGAGGGTGAGCCGGCACGAGTTCACAGAGGAGCGTAAGGGCGTCCCTGTAAAAAGGGTTGGTGGGCGGGTTCCATCTCGGAAGAGGTGGATCTGCCGACCTCGTGATATTAGCTCAAACCAGAGAATAGATGGCGGACTCATGGGGGAGGGTGAATTGAAATAAATAGAGGATATAATTGGCAACTAAATTGGGGGAAAAAACTGGAAAAATTTGAGACAAAAAAAAAGAAAAAATGTTTGAGCTTTGAAGTTGCTCCCTAGGGCAAGAAAAATACAATTAATTTAAAAAAATGTACAGTAATACTACCTCAGTGGCAAGTGGATTAGTTTCCCTGACACAAATGTGTTTCTCTGTTCTACTACGTGCCCTTCTGATCGCCGTGACTTTTGGGCTGAGAGTCATGACAGCACACACCCCCTTTACAAATGTACTAATCATAACAATTCAAGAGCAAGACGTGTTTCATGGCAAATGTACTTCCTTCCTGACTTCCTTGTTTTTAGATACTCCCTTATCGTAACAAAGCAAACAGGCTTTACCTCTACCACATTTGTAGGTAATGTCAGTGAAACCCTGTTGCTACAGTAACCATGCTGAAAAACTACAGTCTTTCTTGTCATTTAACACACACATACTATCCCCTCAAGAGTGATAAAATCTGCGCAAGAGAGAAGATGAGAGCTCTCAGCTGGATTGAGGTGTATTCTCCCCAGCCATCTTTCGAAAAAGGACAGTGTACAATAATACATTTCAGTGTCCCTCCCCCCCCCTTGTGGCTACCCCTGACTCACAGTGCCCTGCTCTGGGCTGCCAGGGGAATGTCCCCAAAGCCCCTGACTCATACTCACATTCGCGATGAGGTCACTCAGAGTCAGACCACAGTCCACTATCTGGGGCTCCTCGAAGTGGACCGAACCGCTGGTGTTAACGCACCGGGCGGAAGCCTGTGGAAGGCCAGCTGAAAGAACCCGCAGACATTCACAAAATCATGCACTTTGAGTAGTAATAATAATAATAATAATAATATACGCCATTTAGCAGATGCTTTTATCCAAAGCGACTTACAGTAGTGAGTGCATACATTTTCAGTATATGTGGACCCAGTGGGGATTGAACCCACAACCTAAGCGTTGCCAACGCTGTGCTCACAGAGAACCACTGTGGTACATATGCACACACTCACAGGAAACACATCAGGAACATCAGGAAACACAAAGACCTTGACTTTCGAAATGCTGCTTGCTAAACCAGGTGACACAGACATTGTCAGGGAACTGTCAACACACTAAGGTTAACATGAGTGAAGGAAAATAGAACTGGTATCTCATAACTTGCACAGACCCTTACATTTCTGACTGCGTACTCTCATAATAACTCAATTTGTTAAGGAGCAAATTTTTTATTTTTCCACAATGGTATTCTGAATGACATGACATTCAGAATACCATTGTGGAAAAATAAAACATTCAGAATGCCATTTTACCAGTGCGGGATTATTATAATATTTTAAAAGAATTTGTTTCCCATTTTCTCCCAATTTGGTAGTCAATTACACCCGCTATTTTCAAGTCAATCCCCTTGTAATGTGAGTTTGCTGCCGTAGCCCTGTGACCGGTAGTGACGAAGGCAAAGTATCGTCTCCTCCAAGATGGCACTCGCCAGGCCGTCGACCGTAACCCGGTACTCCAGAGCCACTCCTGTGCGCAACGAACATCCTTCCCTCCCCCCTCCCTGGGGCGGACAGCCAATTGCCGCCCCCAGTGGCACTCCCAGCCAGAGCCAACTCTGGCGCGACGGGGAATTGAACCCCGGTCTGTGCGGAATTATTTTCTTTGTTTTCTGTGGTGTTGGTCCAGAACAGTTTTCACACAGAGGACTCAGATACTCCCCCTGCTGGATGATAACCTACCGTTGGTTGTACTTGGGGGACACGACTCTTGGGAGTAGCTGAACCATCCAACAAGAGTTTTGTTGAAAGTTAAAACCTTGATAACAGTCTGGTTGCAGAAATTTTCTATAGTAGAAGAAAAATCAAGACAATATGAATTAAAAGTCGCTTTCATTTTATTTATGTATGTCTTTGCCTGCATTTATATGTATGTGTGTGTGCAGGATGTTTGCTTCTGTGTGAGAAATTAAATCCTATAAATTAATGTGTATGCTTTTGTCCTTTAACCTGGGTTGTGTTTCTGTCCTAAATTTGAGTGTTGCATTTGACAAAATGGAGCCTATAGAATATGCCTATAGCTCAGTCAGTAGTGCACTCAATAAAGTACCCACAGCTAGATATCATTGTGTGCAAATTAATATTATTATTTGTATTTGTTTTGTAAACACTTGTCTAAAGTGATGTGTGTGTGTGGCTATTATGTATGTGTGTATTTGTGGGCGTGTGTTTGTGTGCTTGTGTTTCTATGTGCGTGTGTAAGCGTATGTATGCATGTGTGTGTTTGTCTGGCAGTGCTCACGTTTCTCACAGGTTTCTCCAGTCCACTCATCAGGGCAGACACACATGTTATCCTGCAGAGTGCCCCCATTCACACACAAAGGGGGCAGTCCTGTTGTAAAGGTGGACGGAGCTAGTGTCTGTCCAGGGGTAGTTAATGTCTGGTTGGGGGTAATTGTTGTCTGTTCTGTGGTGGTTAATGTCTGGTTGGGGGTAATTGTTGTCTGTTCTGTGGTGGTTAATGTCTGGTTGGGGGTAATTGTTGTCTGTTCTGTGGTGGTTAATGTCTGGTTAGGGGTAATTGTTGTCTGTTCTGTGGTAGTTAATGTCTGGTTGGGGGTAATTGTTGTCTGTTCTGTGGTGGTTAATGTCTGGTTAGGGGTAATTGTTGTCTGTTCTAGGGTGGTTAATGTCTGGTTGGGGGTCATTGTTGTCTGTTCTAGGGTGGTTAATGTCTGGTTGGGGGTAATTGTTGTCTGTTCTGTGGTATTTAATGTCTGGTTGGGGGTCATTGTTGTCTGTTCTAGGGTGGTTAATGTCTGGTTGGGGGTAATTGTTGTCTGTTCTGTGGTATTTAATGTCTGGTTGGGGGTCATTGTTGTCTGTTCTAGGGTGGTTAATGTCTGGTTGGGGGTAATTGTTGTCTGTTCTGGGGTAGTTCCCCCTGGTCGTGGGTTGTGGCTGGTGTTAGGAGGAGGGAAGAGAGGGGTGGAAGTCAGCTCTGAGGCATGGGAAGACCTCTGGCTCACTGAAAGTGTCAAAAAAACAATGAGTGAAACAATGGTTAGACTGTATAAGTCAACTAATCAATCACTCAAACATTATTTGTGTTGCACAATTCATACATAAAATGCATTTCAAAGTGCTGAACATGGAAAAGCAGAATTGGAAAAAATACAAAATAAGACAATTAAGAATACAAACACAATAAATAAGGCAATAAGGCTAGTGGGAACAGAGACGAGACTAGTGCACACAATAAAAAGATACAAGAAGTGCAAGCAGTACAGAAGGCAGGGAAATCATTTAAAAGATCAAATAAAATAAATAAATAAAAATAAAAGAAAGTAAAATACAGTAAAGAGTCAAAGTAGTAATAAAAGCACCCTAAGTAAAAGCTAGGCCAAAAAATGTGCTTTAAGTTTTCTTATTAAAAAACATGATTATCAGCACACACATCTCTGTGACTTATGAAAGATTTCAAATATGTAACACCTATTTTTTTAAAGTAATTTTTAACCCAGAAGGCCAGATTTACTGAAGGATTGCAACTCCAATGCAAAAGCAGTCACTGATAGGTCTCAATCTCTACATGGGATGTAATAAACGGTCGCAATGAGTTTTATGAGCACTGATATCGCCTAGGTATTTCACAATTCCAGTTTTGTATTGTGCTTTCCGAGGTTCTAGTCGCTAGCAATGCAAAACAAATAATCACAAATTGTGTTGTTGCAAAGTACCCCGGTTCATGTCACGGCAGCGTTATTTACAGGAATACCTATAGCTACAGACAGCCAAGTGAGAATTTAAAATATATATTCTATATAGCATACATATTATTTACTAGAACTTGAAATAAAAATAATATGAAAGGACGCAGGATTTCTATTGACCAATTTTTCCTGAACTAGCAGTCAGTATAAAAACGCAGTTCTGAATTTGAACAATTATCTCATTGTGCGTATGCGGTCAGGAGGGTATAGAATGAATCGTGAATACAGTTTTACTTTCAGACGCTCCGTGACCTTCTCCCATCACAAGTTTATGGCTGCAGCATGGGTGAAAGCCCAAGCCAAATTTTCCACTTGTGGAACAATAAAGTTAATCTTGAATCTTGAATCTTGAATCTTTAGCCATTTCTATTCTCTATTCTTATTTTAATATTATTTTCCCCACATGATGTTGTAGGAAAGTTTTTCTTTTCGATGTTACCTAACGTCATGTTACGTACGTCCACAACACCCTTGTTGGGACTCCCCTCCCCCTCGTCATGAACAAAATAATGCACAATTACCCCAATACACATTCAATTAAATTACAACAAACATTCCTTCATCAGAACAATAAACCCCATCAATAGAAATACAGATAAATATAATTAATTCTCATTCACCACTTGTTCTCAAATTCCTACCCAATGGGTCCTAACCCCCACCTCCCATGCTTGCTACAAAATACCCCTCAAATAAATGTATCAGATCAAAAACAAAATACCCTTAAAAACAGTATTTTGTATTTTTACAGAAAAAAACTTGCAATTAGATGTTTACATTAATAGGTGGCACTTTTGTTGGTATGAGCAAAAAGCCAAAATCACATAGGCTATCACCGTGTGTTAAGTGTTAGGCACAATCACATCTTTAGCCTAATTAGTTTGAGCCCCTCCATTTTGGAAATGTGCAATTTCTTATCTGGCTATCTGTATATAAAAGTGCAATATCTCAAATCTCATCAGCATGAATAATGTAAGTGTTTTGGAGTAACTTTTAACTTTTTAACAGCAAATGTTCACATTTCATTTTATTCATTTATTTAATGTTAGTTTTATATTTAGAATCTTAATTTGTTTGTGTCTGTTCTGTTTTGTGTTTTGTCTTTGTTATTGTAAATTTTGAGTATTTTGAAAATACAAAATTACTCCACCCTAAAGTATCTTGTTACAAATTACATTTACATTTTTGTCAGCCCTGTCAAATACAAATTACAAAATACTCAAAAGTTTGAACTCTTTCCAATGACAATAAAATAAATCTGAATGAATAATCTAATCTAAACACTAAAGTGTCTGAGCCAGGGGGTTATGCACCATCACAGCCTCAATACAAATGTGAACTTTTACACCTCCATAAGACAGACATGGTTAACACAGTATGTAATCACTTAAAACAGTTCAAACAAAGGGCTTCTCTTTCTGTGGTCAGAATGAAACTCTGAATTAGACATAAAGTAAGGCAATAAACAGTTTTTTATCCTTATCATTTGACCTGAGATAACTTTAAATGAACTTCAGACAAGCTTACTGCCTTTCAACACGTCATAAATGTGTTTAACACAGCTGTAGGGACAAATAACTCTATTTTCTGATCTGTAAATGTAAGTTTTCGTTTTCTCGTTGTTCCCTCACTACTTGTGCCTGGTTGCTGCGTATCCATTTCTTGGCGTGATCTGGACATGTAAGCACATTGTTTGGGACCCTTTTATGGGTGCATCCTGCCTCAAATTGTGAATGAAGGCATTTCATTTCTATGATTGCGTAATTAGAGCCAGTCTTAGTAAATTGGTCGTTAATGTGTCGCTATTTGTGTCCGTAAAAACAGCCAAAATGAAATAGCGACTGTCTTTGTGCTGCCGCTATCTTAGTGAATATGGCCCTGACGTTTGGGATGTCCAGTTGTAGGCCTGTATCCATCACATGGGAGAGCACAGACAAGCACATTCCCTCCTTGCTGACCTTTTCCACAAAACCAGACTTGAGAAACGATGAGAAAAGCAATCCATTGTAACCCAGTGTTGCTGTGTTTCATTTAGTTACGTCAAATGACAAAACAATTGTCTGCTGGTCTGTGCTTCCATGTGCAAACACACAGGGGTGGGGGGTATTGGGGATTTCAAACCCTGAAATGGGCATAAATTGATTTTATTAGTGCCACGTGTGCACCAAATGACTAAATCAAGGATATATGGTACAGTACGCAAAAGGTCCAGCAACACCCTTGTTGGGACTCCCCTTCCCCTCGCCATGAACAAAATAATGCACAATTACCCCAATACACATTCAATTAAACTACAACAAACATTCCTTCATCAGAACAATAAACCCCATCAATAGAAATACAGATAAATATAATGAATTCTCATTCGCCACTTGTTCTCAAATTCCTACCCAATGGGTCCTAACCCCCACCTCCCATGCATGCTTCCCGTAGACCCCTTAAACAGTACACTTACAGAACACTGCATAGATGTTTACATTACTACTGCACTTTTGTTGGTATGTTTATACTCCCAACTGTATTACACTTCTGCCATAGTGAGCCCCTTCAATTCGGAAATGTGCAATATCTGGAAGTGCAATATCTCATATCTCATCAAAATAATGTAACTTTTAACTTTTAACTTTTTAACAGCAAATGTTCACATTTCATTTTATTCATTTATTTAATGTTAGTTTTATATTTAGAATCTTAATTTGTTTCTGCTGTTCTGTTGTGTTTTGTCTTTGTTATTGTAAATGTACCGTCAGGATTGTCACTCAATTTCGTTGTACTCTGTGCAATGACAATAAAATAAATCTAATCTAATCTAATCTAAACACGAAAGTGTCTGAGCCAGGGGGTTATGCACCATCACAGCCTCAATACAAATGTGAACTTTTATACCTCCATAAGATAGACATGGTTAACACAGTATGTAATCACTTAAAACAGTTCAAACAAAGGGCTTATCTTTCTGTGGTCAGAATGAAACTCTGAATTAGACATAAAGTAAGGCAATAAACAGTTTTTTATCCTGATCATTTGACCTGAGATAACTTTAAATTAATTTCAGACAAGCTTACTGCCTTTCAACACGTCATAAATGTGTTTAACACAGCTGTAGGGACTATAAAAATTCACTGTAGGTTGTGTATAAAAATACAGTGAGCGATAACATTATCTCAGAAATAAGATCAGGTATAACTTAAAATTGATCTAGCTATACTGTATCTTATTGAGATATTGTGCATATCTAATTACTGTATATAGATTTCTATCTATCTATCTGCCTGCCTGCCTGTCTGTCTCTGACTGACTGTCTGTCCCAAGAACAGGCTGTACCAAGGCTTGAGGTTAAACAGAGAAACATTGTACAAAATTGTCCACAATGCCTAATAGGAACTGAAGTCCATAGCTGGGATTTGGGGTACTTTTACACAAGCCCAGGACCACATTTCCCATCAGACCCTCAGTGGAATAGGGCACCAGGGATACATTAAAAGGGCAGTGTGACAAACCATTTCACAAAGAGAAAATGTATCAAGGTGTATCAAATGTCTCACATACTTGTTGCTCACTGAAAATCAATGACAGCACCCAGATCCAAAATAATCCATCAAACTTCACCAATTCCTTACCCCCACTCCCCACTTCACTCTTTGCAACCCCCCCCCCCAACAGCAATACAGAAACACAGGAACCACGTCTGACAAGCCCCCGTAAAGTAACCCGGACAAGACAAGAGATCCATAGACAGAGGTCGCCTACCTCCTGTAAAGAGTATCCACAGAAATATATTTCTCATCTTCACTAGATGTACAAGATTCCAGAACCTTCAGTAGCAGAGAGCAGACAGCAGTTTTCTCATCATGTGCATGATTATTTACCACTGCGGCACAGACCCAGATACAATATAGATATTTTTTGTTATTGGACCTATCAGGTTAATGATTTACATGACTTCTAACCCTGGTAAAGGTACACTGCGATTGTAAACGACAGCTGTTGATGCAACTTCCTACCACCCCAACTAAAGGAATTTCATTACCTTGGTATTATCATTAGCTACATGTGGTTTAATCTGGGTGCTTGTGTGTCTTGGCGTCACATAGAGATACAAATTATTCACCTGCATGGATTATTCTATTTTACAGATAAATATATTCCAACATTTCTATCAAATTATTTTTTCTGTTCGGCAGAAAAATTCAGCAAAATGACACCTAGCTCATACCTTTCAATTGCCCATGTATCATAATTCTGGTCCTTAGCTAGGAGGACACCCCATCTCATTCCCCCAGTGGTGTGTGTGTGTGTGTGTGTGTACACTCTCAGGGGATGAGGGTCTCCACACATTACAAGATATCCAGATACAGTATAGCCCGCCCGGCCAAGAAAAACAATGCTATTTACCAGAGAGATTCAGGATAGGAGCGACACCTAAATTGCTCCAATAACAAGAACGGTTAATAATCCGATTCAGTAATCACTGAAAAGATTTCACCCTCATGAACGCAAATATAAGCTCATAATTAGCCATTTTCCTTTGACATCGGATTTTCTTATCACCGATCTGTATCCATTTTTTGCATATTGCAGGTGTGTGACCCAGTTTACTTAGAAGCATGCTGCCCCAAAAAGGTTTGTGAACTATTTGATTATCAAATCATCGAATAGGGTCATATCAGCAAAATAACAAATGTTTTATCTTACTCATAATTCATGCAGATCAATGAATGAGTGAATGTGAATGAATGCAACTTATTAATGTTTGTTTATATTTTTTCTGTACTTCTCATGCTGTAAGGGGAATGAGCAGCCAATTTGGAGTCCTTCTGTGTCCGATTCCGCTTCTTCAGCCACAACCTGGCCCCTGATCACACCAGGAACAGATGCAACAGACATGCAGCAAATACACATAGCATATATACCTGTCAAGTATAGCATACATAACTGTGTATACAGTGTGTCAACATGTACCGTAAATTCATTGTTGAATGTAACATGGTCCAATATTAGGTTCATGTAAGAGCTAAAGATCATCATGTAAGATACACTTTTTTTTAAGTGTATGTGTGTGAGTGTGTGTATGCATGCTCCTGTGTTTGTTTGTGAATATGTGTGTGTGTGTGTGTGTTTGTGTGTCTGATTATTTTGCTAAATTAATGACTATATGTGTTTTCGTAATGCACATTGCTATTCAACACTCTGCTTAGATGTAAAGGACATGTATCAAACCTATATGCCACACAGCAACTGTGGGAATATATTAATTATCACCAGAGAGTAGGCTTACCAAGTGAGAGATAAGAATGAGCCTTTTGCCCTCAATAAAAAAAAATGAGTCACTCATTTTAGATACGCGTACGGTATTCCATACAGGTTGCCTTACCTTGGGATTTTTTCATATCAAATGAACAATACACACATTGTTTTATGAGAGGCGGTAAAAGGGTGTGAGAGTGCTGACTGAATTGTAAGACAGGGTTCGAGTAACACACACATCAGACTCGGCGATGCACATACTAGAAAGTTGCAATGAGCCTGGTAAGCGTGTTGTTGTTGTCCTAATGATAGTCGGCCTGGAAATGTTGAATACTTTTGGTGCAGATGATCTTCTTAGGGTGAGTAAATACATTTTTATTTTCTTTCTGTTTGCACCTGACACTGTAGAAAACCTTTAACGACAGCTCAACTGCTTAACTTCCCAATACGGTACTCAATATAACTTTGCTGTTCAGCAGTATAGAGAAGAGTTTTGTATGCCAAGACAACTGACAACTACAGTGCTGTTACAGTTTTGTTCATATTAATGTATGCTACTGATGGCTCACTGAAATCCAAGGCGGATCAAATAAACATGAATAAATTAACATGATGATGGAGATCAACATCAACATCATCAGCCGCAGCAGCAGAAGCAATATTGTTGCTTCAGCAATAGCTAGTTTGAATAAACGGAACAACGTGACCAGCTTGTATTAATCTGAATTGTTTCACCATATAAACATATATACAATGGGTATGAAAATTATTCACCTCCTTTGGCATTTTTAACATTTATCAAATGCTTACCGTGATACTAGATATCAATATTTTATATTTGGTTAGTTTATTACTGAAGTCATTTCTGTTCAGCAGAAAAATTCAGCAAAATGACACCTAGCTCATACCTTTCAATTGCCCATGTATCATAATTCTGGTCCTTAGCTAGGAGGACACCCCATCTCATTCCCCAGTGTGTGTGTGTGTGTGTGTGTGTGTGTGTGTGTGTGTGTACACTCTCAGGGGATGAGGGTCTTCACACATTACAAGATATCCAGATACAGTATAGCCCGCCCGGCCAAGAAAAACAATGCTATTTACCAGAGAGATTCAGAATAGGAGCGACACCCAGGGTTGGGAGGGTTACTTTGTAAATGTAATTAGTGCCTGATTACTGATTACACGGCTCTGAAAGTAATCCGATACGAATACAGTTACATGTCTCAAAAAAGTAACGTAATCAGATTACTTTTAGAATACTTTTTGGATTACTTACTTTTTCCATCACAGATGGGTATGTTTTGGGGTACAGGAGACATTGGGAAGCTGTTATATAGCCAAAGGTGGTGCTACTTAGTACTAAAAGGGTGCTCAAACTTTTGCACACGCCATGTTCACTTTTTATTTGATCAGTAATACATTTAAATAGTTATTATGCATTACACTTTGAAAAAGGATGTCATGTTCAACTTTCCACTGTGTTGAGGTCAGGTCAGCTTCTGTTCATTTAATAATAAATACTAATACATTTGAGATGTCAATTTAGCTAAATATATGCAACATTGTATCTGCATTTTTGTTGTAGTCGTTGTCATTAACATGTTATGGAATTAGAATGGACAGATTCAAAATTAATCATAATAAAAGCAAAGGGATATTGAAAGGCAAGTTATTTTACTGTTTTGATGGCTCATCATTAGCATAACTCAAACACAGCATCTAAAACAATGTAATAACTTTTGAAACTTTTTTGGCACTGGAATAACAGCGACTTGTAAGGGATATGTAGCGGCGAATGCTCGGCAGTGCATAACGTAATTGACGTATAGTAGAGTACAATTGTCACCAAATTGGGAGAAAACTGGGAAAAATAAAAAAGAATAAAATAAAATGTCATCGTTTCAACAATAAAGAAAGCAGTATAAAATTAGCAGAGCAGTTAATGCGATGCCTCAAACCGTAGGCTAAGGTCAGGTAACAGCAAATTACTGCAGAACTGTGTTCATTAAACTGAAGGTTAGCTAACGTCGACTTACTCCAAGTGCTTTTTAAGATTCGAAGTCGAGTCCTTTGATGCCGACAGTATCTTTATTCCTGGAAGACACAAGGTACACTGGACCGACAGATTTTTCCCATGTTCTTCTTTAAACTGGAAATTGTGTCGATAACGCCACAAACTAAAAGCTGACTTTTTTTCCATCTTGTCCCTATCAATGTTTGTCTGAGCGTGGGCGCGCGCTTTTTTTTAAACGCATTTTTTTTAACGCAGTTTTTTGGTTCTGTGCAGCGGCTGTAGTTTTCGTGAGCTGTGTGATGATAATCATGTAGGCGTGATAATTTCATGCTGTAGCTTTAGTAATGAATATCAGCTCATTAATGTTTGTAAGGAAAACTTTCCACCAAGAATTCCAAGAAGTAATCCAAAATGTATTCACTTCAGGTTTATTAAAGTAACTGTATTCAGATTACTCGTTTTTCAAATGTAACGCGAGCTGAATACAGTTACTTGATTTTTGTATTCTGATTACGTAACGCCGTTACATGTATTCCGTTACAACCCAACCCTGGCGACACCTAAATTGCTCCAATAACAAGAACGGTTCATAATCCGATTCAGTAATCACTGAAAAGATTTCACCCTCATGAACGCAAATATAAGCTCATAATTAGCCATTTTCCTTTGACATCGGATTTTCTTATCACCGATCTGTATCCATTTTTTGTATATTGCAGGTGTGACCCAGTTTACTTAGAAGCACGCTGCCCCCAAAAGGTTTGTGAGCTATTTGATTATCAAATGATCGAATAGGGTCATATCAGCAAAATAACAAATGTTTTATCTTACTCATAATTTATGTAAATCAATGAATGAGTGAATGTGAGTGAATGTGAATGAATGCAACTTATTACACGTCCAGAACTGAGGCACCAAATTAATGTGATTCAATGAGAAGCACCAGAAAGAAGCCAGTGGTGCATTTTTTTAAATGCATGTTTTAATTCACATTCAGTGAAATGGGTAGTATACCTGAAGAAGAAACATCTGAATCTTTGAAATGCTCAGTTGAGATTTAATTAGGCCTTATTGAACCACAACACATTTAGTTTTTAAGGGTAATGCATACTTTAGATTAGTTGAGTACATGGCCAATCACCAATCCCAGTCCGCTCTGGACCTGCCTTAATAATTATTTCTACAATTTTAAGTATGTACTCGTCACCCTAAAAAATACATACATGCACAATAACAATACTTGTTGGTTTATTTTTGTTTATATTTTTTCTGTACTTCTCACCCTGTAAGGGGAATGAGCAGCCAATTTGGAGTCCTTCTGTGTCCGATTCCACTTCTTCAGCCACAACCTGGCCCCTGATCACACCTGGAACAGATGCAACAGACGTGCAGCAAATATTTGTGGTAAACATTGTTTTGTAGCATAGCATATATACCTGTCAAGTATAGCGTGCATAACTGTGCATACAATGTGTCAACATGTACCGTAAATTCATTGCTGAATGTAACATGGTCCAATATTAGGTTCATGTAAGAGCTAAAGACAAATCTTTTTTTAAATGTTTATGTGTGTGAGTGTGTGTATGCATGCTCCTGTGTTTGTTTGTGAATATGTGTGTGTGTGTGTTTGTGTCTGATTATTGTGCTAAATGAATGACTATATGTGTTTTCGTTATGCACATTGCTATTCAACACTCTGCTTAGATGTAAAGGACATATATCGAACATATATGCAACACAGCAACTGTAGAAATATATTAATTATGACCAGAGAGTAGGCTTACCAAGTGAGAGATAAGAATGAGCCTTTTGCCCTCAATTTAAAAAAAATGTGTCACTCATTTTAGACACGCATACGTGGCCTCATTTATAAAAAGTTGCATAGAAACCATCCTACATTTGATCTAAGATCATTTCTGAAATGTGCATAAGTGTGATTCAGAGAAACTAAACATACGCACAAAAAAACGTGCGTACGCCACTCCCCCAGATGTGAAATCTGTAAATCACAAATGATCTTGAAATTGTGCGTAGCTGAATGGTTTTAGATCTCCGCCTTGTAAACACCCCCTAATTAATATCATTAGCATATAAAGGAGCTCGAATCAAAACACAAATCCTCTACTTGATAATGGCGAGGTGCAAGAAAAATAATTTTAGTGTGGCCGAAATCGAGGTCCCGTTGGCAGAGGTGCAGATGCATGCAGGGACGCTGTTTGGGAGTCTTTCCAGTGGCGTTACCAGTAAAACCAAGTACGTGGCCTGGCAGTCTGTAGCCCAGGCTGTGAACGAGGTGGGGGGGGACAGCAAAGGTCCCTGAAGGACGTAAATAAAAAGTGGTTTAATTTAAAACTGAGGTCAAAATCTCTAATAACTCGTTCCCTTTTTATTGCACGGTTGGCGATATCTTCGAGAAGTGACAATGCTGCCATTCTTCCTCTTGCAAACCACTGCATTATTGGACATTTTATAGCCTATAGATTGACCAAAATGTTGTACACGTGTGGAACATAATATGTATATTAAATAAATGTCCTTCAAGGATGTGTCAATTATGCTAATATGGGTAGTTTTGGAAAACCAATGTGTGTTTTTGTTTTGTTTTCCACAAGTAGCCTAGCTTATGTTGTTTTAATTTATTAATAACTTTATTGTGCAAACCATTACATATAGCCTAAGCAATGTGTTCAATCTGGTAATACTACTACTACTACTAATAATAATAATAATAGTAATAATAATGAGGAAACAATTAGGCAGCAGATGACATGTTGGCGCTCTTAGATTTCCGAATACATTTTACATTACATTTACATTTTAAGCATTTAGCAGATGCTCTTATCCAGAGCGACTTACAATATGTACATTAATACATGGTAGGAACAATCATAGTACGCGCAAGAGATCAGTGCAGTAATACAGCGATAGACATCATTGCAGGCATCTGCATACCATACCTGTAACACTGGGAAGGAAAAGTTTTTTTTATTAATGGAGTAAGCAGGGGTATATAGTGTTGAGCAAGTAGGCAGTGGTGATGACAGTTAGCTAGATGTACAGAATTCAGCGGTAGTGGAGTCTGAAAAGGTGGGTTTTGAGTCTATTGCGGAAGATCGCAAGTGATTCCGTGGTCCTGACCGATTGCGGAAGGTCGTTCCACCAGTCTCAGAGAAGAGACGAGACCGCAAATACCTGCAGTACTCCAACATTGCCACAAGGAAACGTGCGTACGCCAAGTTGAAACCTGACGTGGAGCTGAGTACTTTTCCACGTCAAAGACCGTTTTTATAAATCGGAACTTTGGCGTGGATTTGAGCGTACGCACGTTCTAAGATCAAATCTGTGCGTAAGCATGTTTTATAAATGAGGCCCACGGTCTTCCAACACAGGTTGACTTACCTTGGGATTTTTTCATATCAAATGAACAATACACACATTGTTTTATGAGAGGCGGTAAAAGGGTGTGAGAGAGCTCAAATAAACATGAATAAATTAACATGATGATGGAGATCAACATCAACATCATCAGCTGCAGCAGCAGAAGCAATATTGTTGCTTCAGCAATAGCCAGTTTGAATAAACGGAACAACGTGACCAGCTTGTATTAATCTGAATTGTTTCACCATATAAACATATATACAATGGGTATGAAAATGATTCACCTCCTTTGGCATTTTTTAACATTTATAAAATGCTTACAGTGGTACTAGATATCAATATTTTATATTTGGTTAACTTTTTAACAATTATGTATCTGAAATCGCTATACAGTACAATTGCTCAGAATAAAATGTTAAGCAGTATTTTTTCTCCCAAAAGTATGTCATAATTATGCACATCCCTAATATTTATTTTAAATAAAATCCACCAAAAATACATCTGCATTAACATCATTATCTTCTACAGTGTTTCATGAGACTGGTGAACATATTGGGGGATCTTTGACAAGAATACATTACGTCATCTACTGGCAACATCTACTCCGAAAATTACTACTAATTCATGGTAGCTGTCACCTAACAATGCTGGCTTTAGATGTAATCATGAAGAGCATCCAAGAAATACTAAAAGTGAAGTTGATGAAAATGTCTGAATGTATAAGTGAAGAAACATTCACATCATTGCTGCCAGCCCTCCTAAACCAGATTTACACAGAGCCTTACATCACAGAATGGAACAGTGATGGGGAGGTTGAGATCGTGTACTGCATGCAAACCTCAAAAGAAAATGCCATCAAGTGCAATGACATCTTTAAGCCCTTACCTGGACAAGAGAAACCTATCAGGACTGTACTGATGAAGGGTGCTGCTGGAATTGGAAAAACTGTCTGTGTGCAGAAGTTCATTCTGGACTGGGCAGAGGGAAAGGCCAATCAGGATGTCAGTTTGATCTTCCTCATTCCATTTTGTAAGATTGATTTGGGAAAGGGCAAAGAGTGCAGCCTGAGAGGTCTACTGCAGAGCCTCTACCCTGAAATGAAAGAGTGTGAGCCTTTGAATTTGAGCTCCTGCAAAATTCTCTTCATATTTGATGGCCTCAAAGAAGGTTGCCTTCCCCTAAACTTCAAGCAAAATGAGAGGTTGTGTGATGAAACGAAGACATCGTCAGTTGATGTTCTGCTGACTAACCTCATCAGCGGCAATCTGCTTCCCTCCGCTCTCCTCTGGATCACCGCCCGACCAGCAGCAGCCAATCAGATCCCTTCCGATTACATTCACCGGGCAACAGAAGTTCAAGGGTTTGACGGTCCACGGAAAGAGGAGTACTTCCGGAAGAGGCTAAGTGATCAGAACCTGGCCAACAGAATTCTTGCACACGTGAGAACATCAAGGAGTCTCAACACCATGTGCCACATACCAGCCTTCTGCAGCATGACGGCCACAGTCCTGGAGGGGATGTTCAGAGGAGCCGGGACCGAGCCAGCCCAAAATATGACACAAATCTGCACGCACTTCCTGATCCTGCAAAGCAACATGAAGAACCACAAGGGCCCCGCATGGGTTGACTATGCACAAGGAGCGTCAAGATCAGTCGGAGCGTTCCTTCTCAAAATGGGAGAGCTGGCTTTCCAACACCTGGAGGAAGGCAATGACTTCCGGTTCCACGAGGAGGAGCTGAGACAGTGTGGCATTGGCGTTGGCGACGTCTCAGATTTCTCCTGGCTGTGCGAAGAAATTGTCCAGGGTGATTCCACACAGCCGAAGGCATTCCGCTTCACGCCGTTTTGCCTTAAGGAGTACCTTGCCGCTCTGCATGTCTTTTTCACATTCAGAAGCGACAACAAAAACCTACTGGACAAACCCGGTGGCCACTGGGGCAAGCTAAACCGGCTCTTCAGAAGGCCATGTTTGTCCGACTTCCTCAAGAGAGCGGTGGACCAGGCCCTGGAGAGCGAGGATGGACGCCTGGATCTTTTCCTCCGCTTCCTCCTGGGCCTCTCACAGGAGCCCCCCAATCACAGCCTCCTGCGAGGCCTTGTTCCGCCAGCCGACCATGGATCCCGGGCCTTGGAGGAGACGGTCAAACACATCAAGGGGAGGATTGGGAAGAGTCGGTCTCCTGAGAGGAGCATCGACCTGGTCCACTGTCTGAGTGAGCTGAGAGGCGACTCCCTGGAGGAAGAGATCCAGCGATCCCTGAGGGCGGGTCGAGGCGAGGCAAGAGCGCTCACACCGATGCAGTGTTCATTGCTGGCCTATGTGCTCCTGACGTCGGGGGAGGCATCGGACGTGTTCGACCTGAAGAAGTACGTCAGGTCAGACGAGGGTCTTGTGAGGCTGCTGCCAGTGGTCAGGCACTCGAGGAAAGCTCTGTAAGTACCGCTGCATGTCTGGTTGCGACTGCATGCACCTGTGACTAAGACTGCATGCGACTTGCATGCACTGTACCTGCAGTAAAGTCAAATGATCCTTTATTGTCTTATTTGGGGAAATGAATTTGGTTGCAGTATCCATGCCACACAAACAACCAGTCAAATGAAAATTCATCATATCATCAAATATCATCAATATATCATCAAAACGTCATAGCAAACATACTCCACAGTACACGTAACAACAGTACAACACATCCAAATACAATATCGCCACAGCAACAATAATACATTTTACAAAGACAAGCTGCAAAGATGTTATTCATTTTGTCCTATTTTTGTCCTATATCAAAATGTCCAAACACTTTACTAAACATATTTTGGCATGCTGTGCTGTGAATAAGGTTGCATGTGAACATTCAGCAGTGTTGGAATACTAACTCCAAAATAGATGTCTTGCTACATCATCAATGCATGTGTCCGGTCACAGTGTAAGGTATGCTGGGAAACGTATGTTCATCCATAAAATATTACCTTGCTAATCTACTGCAAAAAACAAAAACATTGCTGGGTCTTTTTGATAGGCTGGATCACGGTAACCTCACTGAGAGAGGCTGTGAAAAACTGGCCTCCAGCATCAGCTCGCACCTGAGAGAGCTGGACCTGAGTCACAACAACCTGCAGGACTCAGGAGTGAAGCTACTCGTCACTGGACTGAGGAATCCACACTGTAACCTGGAGACACTGAGGTCAGTACTGCACAATATATGTACATGGTAAACATGAACTGACACAGATACACTTGGATCGAAACTTTGTCACAATGAAACAGTTGTTTTGGGAGCATTAATAGTGTGTGGGTGCGGTCATTTCTAATGCTGCACTTCTCTGTGCTCAGCACCTAACGTCATGTGTGTATGTCTTATTATGCTAAAATTAGAGAGAGCCACTGACACCAGTACTGTTGCATTTGTTATGAAAGTTTAATGTCAACCAGATCAGATGATGACACGTGGAACGACGGTTCATGAGAGCATTTGTGCCATAAAACAAAGTGTTGCCATAGTAACAATTTCAAACGGCTTTTCCGTAAGGTTGACCAACTGTAAACTCACAATGAAATGCTGTGAAGTGCTGAGCACCGCTCTGAGCTCAGACAGACCTCCCCTGAGAGAGCTGGACCTGAGTCACAACGACCTGCAGGACTCAGGAGTGAAGCTGCTCTCCGCTGGACTTTGGAATCCACACTGTAAACTAGAGACACTGAGGTCAGTGCTGCAGGGGAAACCACACTGAACTACAAACACGGGGGTCAGCACTTCACGGAAATCCACTGATTAGAGGGTACTTGAGGAGTGGATTATTGTATATAGTAATATTATAGTTATTTTGGTGAAGAAACTGTAGGAAAGCTTTAAACTCCGGTAATTTATTGTAAATGCTTAATAATCTGCAGGTGCTTGAAGGACCTGTATAAATTATTCAATTTACACATACCTTATGTGTTTATACACATAAATATATATATATATATATTGTAGCAGAACCAGGGGTGTTGAGTTGCAACTCTGCCAATGATCAATAATATGTTCAACATAACCAGGCAAATGGAAACAAAATAGGGTGTTTATCAATTTGTGCTAACTACATCAGGTTTCTGCATATTTCTCATTGAATTGTCATGTTGACAGTGATAAACTGCTTGAAGAAATCATGCCAGAGGATGACAGATCAGATTTAAAACCCCTTTTTCAGCCTAAACTGGAGTAACCTCACATCAGAGTGCAGTGGGGCACTGGCCTCAGCTCTCAGCTCAAACTCCTCACACCTGAGAGAGCTGGACCTGAGTGACAACGACCTGCAGGACTCGGGAGTGAAGCTGCTCTCCGCTGGACTGGAGAATCCACACTGTAAACTACAGACACTGAGGTCAGTACTACAAGGGAAACCACACTGTAATAGATACACTGAGGGAGTCCCCGATAGTCTAATGTACCCGTATTTTGGCTGGTCCAATACCAGTGTGAGCTGCCTGTCACAGTCAAGGTTTGAAATCCGACTGTACCAGATCAGCCCTAGTGGGAAGCCCCAATCAGGGGCAGCGTTTGGCTGTCCGCCTCAGGGGGAGGGGGGAAAGTGAGCTGGCGAGCTGGCACGAGTTCGCTGAGAAGCACGTAAGGGTGACTCTAGACGTGAGTGGGCAAATTCCGTCTCTTAGGAGACAAAGTTTGCTGCCCTTGGAGAACTAGCTTGCCTCATAGAGACGAGCGGTGAACTCGTGTGGGAAGGGCAAATTGAAATAAATAGAGGGTATAATTGGCCACTAAATTGTGAAAAACTGGAAAAAAAATGAAAACAAATTTAAGAAAGAAAAGAAAACTAGAGACACTGAGGTCTGTACTACAGGGCAATCCACACTGTAAACTGGTGTTTAGATTATAGTGCCTTAGATAAAGATAAAAAGCACTTACATACTACTCCACTGGAGGTGTGGTATGAATTCTTTGGTGGCATTGAGGTTAGCTTCTTAGCCAAGGGGTGCAATGCCAATCTCCCCACCAGAGGGCAGAGGTGTACATAGTGCTTGGAGAGTGAGGGACTCTTGTCTCTTGACATTCTGCAGGTTGTCAGGATGTGGAGTCACAGAGGCAGGCTGTGCTTCTCTGGCCTCTGTTCTTCGCTCAAACCCCTCTCACCTGAGAGAGCTGGATCTGAGCTACAATCACCTAGGGGACTCAGGTGTGAGAGCACTCTCTGCTGGACTGGAGGACCTAGGCTGTAAACTGGAGATACTGAAGTAAGTACAGATAATGCATCTGCATTAGTGGTGTTCAAATGGTTCCTATTATCCAGGTGGATATTTTTTTATTCTTCAGGTAGAGACTCTTTGTGAAATGAATGGAAACACAGACCGCTCAGGGAATGTGCCCCGCGATTGGGCAAAAGCCATTGCACATTGAATGATGAAGATGAATACTTCACACGCACACACACACGCACGCGTAAGCACACACACATAAGCACACACACACACACACACACGTAAGCACACACACACACGTGTATCCACACACACACACACACACACACACACACACACACACTCATGTATGCGCACACACACACGTATGCACACACAGACACACACACACACGCACACATACACACGCACATACACATAAACACACACACACACACACACACATACACACATGCATATATTTATACCATATACCATTGTCGGCTTCCACCTCAAGCCACAGCGTATATCAAAGAAAACACAAATTGTCATGAGTTACTGTAATCCACACACACAACAACAAACATAATCAAATCTATTCTTATGGGGCCGTATGTTCAAAGATTCGAGGAGTAGGAGTGCTGATCAGGTTTCCCCTGTCCATATCCTAACCATATCCATTACGAGCTTAAAGGCTAAAATGATCCTAGATCAGCACTCCTACTCTTAGAATCTTTGTACATACGGCCCCTGATCATCATTTTTTAAAGTTGCAAATTTTACAACAATCGACCCATTATAAAAAGACAATCAAAATGACATGAGTGTGTATATAAGATATTTAATATATGAGAGGGACATGCCTCTGAAGCAGTGAGATCATGATGTATGCTGTCCCTCGGTAACAGAGCCACGTCCCTGTTACTAAGGACATACAGTATGGAGGCATCCATAGACAGGCTCACTGTCACTCAATCAGTCTTTCCTCTTACAGAGTGGAGCACGACGGAGAGTGTCGGCGCAAAGCGGGACCTCGGAAATGTAAGCCTGATTCTTATTTCCAACTGAAACAGAGCCACATTGATTAGGCGAAGGTATATAGTACCAATCAATCAATCAATCAATCAATCTTTATTTTTGTATAGCGCCATTTACAAACAGGTTGTCACACAGTTGGCATTTTCCAGAGGGAATCAAAAAACCAGAAAACCATTGGAGCCAATGTGGGAGACTGGAAAATTATTCCCTGACCCCTTAAAAGGCGATCGAGATGAACTCGGGTCTAGGGTCCGGGCCAGCGGCATCCGGCTAACACATGGCAGCATACCAGCGTGTAACAGAGTTGGTTCTGCCTGCAGCGAGTTTCAAACCGAGGGATCTCGACGCGACAAGAGAGCGATTTAGCCCGCTGAGATAAAATCTCAAGTCTGTAACTCTGGGAACGAATCACACTCTTATCAACGTCACATTCTGTAGCGGACGCTCACGTACCAGAGCTCACCCGCTACATTCTCCCCATCGAAACTCCTGCAGCAGCAACCACGGCCCGACCGCTTGCCATCAGTTGTAGAATCCGGGTCACGGCACCAATGTAACAGCGTTGGTTCTGCCTGCAGCGAGTTTCGAACCAAGGGATCTCGACACAACAAGAGAGCGATTTAGCCTCCATCATTTGGTGTTCTGTTGATAGTGGTAGAAAACGCCGTCTCAGATGCCACTCCAGAATCTCCCATAAGTGTTCAATTGGGTTGAGATCTGATAACTGAGACAGCCATGGCATGTGGTTTACATTTTTCATGCTCATAAAACCATTCAGTGACCACTCGTGCCTTGTGGATGGAGTATTGTCATCTTGGAAGAGACAACTCCCATCAGGATAGATATGTTCACCATAGGATGAAGGTGATCACTCAGAATGGCTTCGCATTTATTGACGTTTACCTTGCCTTCTAACGGGTTGAATGGACTTAAACCATGTTAGGAAAACACCCCAAACCAACAGAGCCACCCGCCATTTACTCAAGTGTCTCCTTTATTTTGCCAGCTACTTGTACATCACATTATAAGCTTAGCAGATCTATACGGTGATATCTGATCTCTGCCTTTCTCTAGATCAGGGGTGGGCAATTCCATTGCTGGAGGGCCGAAGTGTAGGCAGGTTGTTGTTTCCACCAATTACCCTGGCTAGAAATTTGACTTGGCTCGATTAGCTAATTAGCTGTATACACCAACAGCAGTTCACACATAGATTAGATCGCAGTAAACATTTCATATGGCACAAGACCAGAAGTTGGTATGAACAAAGTACAAATGTCGGACACTTAAAAAAAAAAAGTTAAAGCACTTTATTTGTCAGAAATACAGACTGGATTGAATGTAAAGAACTAAAAATTGATATTTTGTTTGACGGATCGATAAATGGGCTATATAGAAAAATAATTCCGTAATGTTTCTTTTTTGGATGTTAAATTCTCTTTTGAGTGTTTGTTTCCTTTTTTTTGTGGAAAACACTACAACGCATAAAGGTTAGGCAATCATAAACTATTTAGCTTCAGCCTTAACCTTTTCGGTCAATCGTACACATATGATAAATTATGTCTCTTTTGTGTATTGTGAAACATGATCGAAATAAACAAGTAAATGAAAATGAAAGAATGAAAATCCAGAAGCTGTTACAACCCTCCTTGACCACCCCTGCTCTAGATGTTAACATAATGCTGAAGATCTTTAAGCCAATTCTTTGTGATGGTTTGGACAGACTGTTTGGAGAGAACTCTTTGTTCCCATGGTTCTGTCCATGTCACGGTTGTTCCCCAGATTCACCACCAGATGGCGGTGTTGCGCCTTCCCTTTGGAATGTGCACAGGTGAAACGAGTGTTCAAATTATCTCCCTATATTAACCGCACCTGGGCTTCTGATCAGGGCGAAATCGTAAGCCATCTTTACGATTTTTAGCCGGTAAGGTAGGGTGTCTTTTTCAAGACGCTCACAAAGACTTCCTTTAGATATGACCATTCCATTCTCCCCTTCTAAACAAAATAAATTATTTAGTTGTTTCCTACAAATGTAGACCATGCTCTCTAATGGGAGTTTCATGTGGTTGATTTTTTTCAGTTCGGTTCGACTGTTTACGGGTTACAACTTTTTCTTTGGCTCTCCTAGCCGTTTACGTTTTGGGGAAAACTCTGGGTCCTAACGAAATAACTTATTTAGTTTCCTTCAAATAGAAACCTTGTTCGCTAAAAGCGCTTTTCTTTTGGTTTCGTTTTGTCCAGCCGGTTCGACTGGTTTGTGGGTTACTACTGGTTCTTTTGGCTAACTGCCTTTCATGTTTTGGACAATCAGAGTTTTGGTTTAAGGTCGTTTCATAACCATTTACTTTGTACCTACATTAGAAACTTTTGCTCGTGGTTAGGAGCGTTTTGTTAAGTTTCTTTTGTTCAGTCGCTTAGACTGGTTTCAAGTACAATGTGGTTCTGGTGGCTCTCCTAGCTCCTCCGCGTTTCCGGATGCTCAGATCTCTTGGTATAGGTTTTACTCTGTTGTTCTGTCGGTCCCCCTTAACCGTTTCGAGTTTTTGCGGACGTCAGATGTGGGTCAAGTTGTGCCCTGTTGTTCTGCCGATCCCCCCTAACTGTTTCATGTTTTTGCGGATGTCAGATGTGGGTCAAGTTGTGCCCTGTTGTTCTGCCGGTCCCCCCTAACCGTTTCGAGTTTTTGCGGACGTCAGATGTGGGTCAAGTTGTGCTCTGTTGTTCTGTCGGTCCCCCTTAACCGTTTCGTGTTTTCGGACGTTCAGAACTTGTGGGTCAGGTCTTACCATGTTATTCTGTGGGCTCTCCTAGCTTTTCCGCGTTTTCGGACGCTCAGAACTTTTGGTTATGTCCGGTCATAATACATTATTTACTTGTCACTTACAAATAAAAACCTTTGCTCGCTATTAAGCGCTTTTCATTTGGTTTTCGTTTGTTCAGTCGTTTAGACTGTTTTCGGGTGTCAACCTTGTTCTGTTGGCTCTCCTAGCCTTTCACGTTTTCGGAAGTTCAGAACTATTGGTTCAGGTATTTACATAATACTTATTTAAATTGTACCTTCATTAGAAACCTTGCTCGTTTGTTATGGGCTTTTTGTTGGGTTTCGTTTGTTCAGTCACTTCGACTGTTTCGGGTTGCAATGTGGTTCTGTGGCTCTCCTAGCTTTTCGCGTTTTCGGACGCTCGGAACTTTTGGGTGTTATGTAAACAAAGGAACATGTGTAATTGTACCTTCAATAAGAACCCTTCTCGCTATTAAGCGCTTTTCGTTCGGGTTCCTGTTGTTCAGTCTGTTAGACTGTTTCCAGGTTACAACCATGTTCTCTTGGCTCTCCTAGCCTTTATTGTTTTGGGAATCTCGTGTCTTAAAACCCTCCTGTGACATTCGGGGTCAGATTGACCCATTTCAAAGTTGAAAATCAAGGAAAAAATACTTTAAAAAAAACATTTTTGGATGAAACTTCTTCTGCTTACCTTAATTAGTGCAATAAACATGTAAAATGAAAATGGTTCATGTAATGTATTTGCAACCCCCCCCTGCATGTTTATATCACAGAGAAGTGTAACCGGGTCAATCGGACCCGGCAGTGAAAGTGGAGGCTAAAAGGGGTCAGAAGTGCAAATGTGATACATATTGGTCTTGCCTACTCCCTCCCATACATACATACACACACACACACACACACACACACTGCCCTTGTGGGCAGCAGTGGAGCATGAGCAGTCATGCTCAGTAGTGTCCAGCAGGGGGCACTCACTCTTGTAGTGGCTGACCAGCTCATATTGAAAGGAGGCAGCACATGTCTAAAATTGTCAAAATCAGTTTTGTAGTGTTTATATAGCTGTTGTGGAGGATATCATGAAGCCTTGTTCCAAAAAAAACTAGATGGTAGTTATTATATAATTTTTAACTTGAACAGAAGAGGTGTCATCTTTATTTATCAACATCACCTGATGGAGAAAAAAAAGTGGAAAATGCTAAACATAATTTGAAAAATTGTATGTTATGCAAAACTAATGTATTGTATATCTAGGTTTTTCCAATGTACAGAAAAATGTGTTTGAATGTGTATTTTTTGTGAAAAACGAGTGAATGATCCTAATGGAACCATGATCTGTGAGAGGTGAATAACACAATTCCACTAAATATTGATTGAATTGATAGTAATAAGAGGTACAAACAATGTTTATCAAGATTTTTGGGTTTCTGACAATTTTTGGATAATTAAACATGCCAATGATATTCCTGGGTCAAATTGACCCAGGAATATCTTGGCTGTTACAGGAAAACGAATATACCACCAGGGTTTTAGCATACGAACTTATTTAGTTTGTACCTATTAAAAAGAACCTTGCCCGCTAGTCGGTGCTTTGACTCAGGTTGCTTTTGTTCAGTTCGGTTCGACTGGTTCAGGTTACAAACTTGTTCGTTTGGCTATCTTAGCCTTTGTGTTTTCAGACACTTGGAGTAGCCACCCGTTGGGTGTGATTTTCCGTTCCTCCCTGGTTATTGTCTTCCCCTATTTCTCTGTTTTGCAGAGCTAGTGGTTAGATTGGTTCAGTCTAACTTTTTGATCCCCTAGGGTTCCTGCAAGTGGCGCCTATCACCACCAACCCTTACAGTCCATTCCATTCCCATGTGCTAACTACCCTCTTTTCTACAGATGCCTGTAAGCTCACGCTGGACCCCAACACACCGCACAAGCACCTGTCTCTGTCTGAGGGGTACAGGAGGGCCACCAATTGCTGGGGAGAGGACCAGCCCTATCCCGACCACCCCGAGAGATTTGACCACCAGGACCAGGTCCTGTGCAGGGAGGACCTGTCCGGTCGCTGTTACTGGGAGGCGGAGTGGACCGGGAGCTGGGCTGTGATTGGAGCAGCGTACAGAACAATCGGCCGGAAAGGAAAGGGCGACGACAGTAAGCTGGGATACAACGAGATGTCCTGGAGCCTGTGCTGCTCTGACAGCCATTACTCTGTGTGCCACAATAAGGAGTCAACCGATGTGCCTGTCCCTCACTCCCTCTCCCGCTCCCACTCCCACTCCCACTCCCGCAGAGTAGGAGTGTATCTGGACTGGCCGGCCGGCACGCTGTCCTTCTACAGCATCTCCTCCTCGGACACCCTGACCCACCTGCACACCTTCCATGCCACCTTCACTCAGCCCCTCTATGCTGGGTTCGCCCTCGGCTTGGAGGTCAATGTTCAGAATGCTCACCGGCTCGATGCTTGGGAGGAGTCTTCCTCACTGTCCCTGTGCTGAGCTGAGCTGAGCGGAGCGGCGTGCGGTGGGCGGCCCGTAAACTGAGAGAAACACATCAGTTGGACATGGCAAACGATTAGCAGCCAGCTTATTAGGCTGTGAGGGGAAAACGGAGCTGGGCTTGTAACGTTAAGGTTGCAGGTTCAATCCCCAGGTGGGGCACTGCTGTTGTACCCTTGAGCAAGGTACTTAACCTGAATTGCTTCAGGTAATATCCAGCTGTATAAATGGATTGTAAAGAAATGTAAAACTGTAAGTCGCTAAAGTGTCTGCTAAATGCCTGTAATATAATATCCAACTACAGTACTTGTCATTAGTCCAGTGATCAATCTAAATTGGACTGTGGTCATGATGTTTTTGTTTTTTAAAGAAGGTAATATCATTTACAGTAATAGTATTGTAGTGTTACTGGGGGTGGGGTGACACACAAGTAGGGCATAGGCAAGCAATGAAATGCAGAGGAGGCAGGATTCCAAACAAAACAATAATTTTAACTGATTTCTACAAAACACAAAATAAAGTCTTCATCAATAATTTTACAACTTAAAGAATCTTTCTCAAAACACAACCAAACTCCAAACATCAACTATCAAAACCTCCAACCGCTCTCTCCACTCAATTCGGCACAGTCAGCCCTTTTATTGAGTTCAATACTGGATTCAGCTGCAGCAGTCCCGCCTGCCTGGTGGCCATGTGTAGGACCGCAGGCTTCTGGGAGCTGTAGTCTTGTATGGCTCTAGTGGCTCACGAGAGTGAAGAGCAGGCAGACATTTCCCCGTGCAACCCCTTGGGATGCCACATACCCTCCTCCTCGGATGCCACATACCCTAACTTATGTCATTTAGTGATTTCCCATGAAATAGATTTTTGATGATAAATAATTTGAAATGCATTGCTTCCAATTTACTTCTTCATATTATGTAATTGCAAATGATTCTTCATCTATCTGAGGTGGAAGATAGATGTCCGAGAAATCGAGATCCGATTTCCTATGAAATACAGTTTTCATAATAAAAGTCTTTAGGACTATTTCCTGGTGCTTATTTCTTCATATTTGCTAAATATGCATACAATCTCATGTATCAGAGTAGAAAAAACGCATTTCAAATTTTACTTTTTCTAGGTTTCAGAAGTAAGGCTATAGGCTTATGTATTTTGCCAATTAACTATGAAATACATTTTTCTTAATAAAAGTCTTTAGGACTATTTTCTGGCGCTTATTTCTTCATATTTACTAAATATGCATATGATCTCATATATATAAAAAGAGAATGTTTTTCCTGATTTTCTCCTGTTGGGTATGTGAAGTGTTACATACAATACACAAGTGTTCCAAAATACTGCATTTTGGAAAAAAATAATGCATTTGTGTGTGTTCATTTATATATATTTGAGTAGATATTCATTACTGTAACAATCTTTTACAACCAGCTGCAGTGTAACATTGAAAATGCAAAAGGCATAAACCTACTGATATGATATTCATAGCACTGTTTTGTGTTGAGCACATCAGTGTGTCGGGTGGTAGAAAGATCTATTCATATGATGGCATGTGTGTGTCATTTTGATGCAAAAATAATATTTTGGAAAGAGATAAAACAGTTTTGAATGCATTGTTTGCTTTTTCGAGAAATTTGTAGAGTTTTGCACTTTGTGTTAGAAGCTTTGTGTGTTGCGTGCTGAGAAAATGAGCTAAATATTCAAAACGTGTGTAAACAATTGCGAAAAACTGTAAATACATTTTACATAATAAAAGTATTTTGGACCATTTCCTGGTGCTTATTTCTTCATATTTACTAAATATGCATTCGGGCTCATGTATGAAAGTAGAAAACACATTTCTAATTTTACTCATTTGTTAGATTTCAGAGGTAAAGCTATATAGGTTATGTATTTTGCCAATTTCCTATGAAATACATTTTCAATAATAAAAGTCTTTAGGACTATTTCCTGGTGCTTATTTGTTCATATTTACTAAATATGCATACAATTTCATGTATCAGAGTAGAAAAAACACATTTAAAATTGTACTCATTTATTAGGTTTCAGAAGTAAGGCTATAGGCTTATGTTTTTTGCCAATTTCCTATTAAATACTTTTTTCATAATAAAAGTCTTTAGGACTATTTCCTGGTGCTTATTTCTTCATATTTACTAAATATGCATACAATCTCATGTATCAGAGTAGAAAAAAACACATTTAAAATTTTACTCATATTTTAGGTTTCAGAAGTAAGGCTATAGGCTTATGTTTTTTGCCAATTTCCTATTAAATACATTTTTCATAATAAAAGTCTTTAGGACTATTTCCTGGTGCTTATTTCTTTATATTTACTAAATATGCATACAATCTCATGTATCAGAGTAGAAAAAACACATTAAAAATTTTACTCATATTTTAGGTTTCAGAAGTAAGGCTATAGGCTTATGTATTTTGCCAATTTCCTATGAAATACATTTTTCATCATAAAAGTCTTTAGGACTATTTCCTGCTGCTTATTTCTTCATATTTACTAAATATGCATATGATCTCATATATATAAAAAGAAAATGTTTTTCCTGCTTTTCTCCTGTTGGGTATGTGAAGTGTTACATACAAAACACAAGTGTTCCAAAATACTGCATTTTGGAAAAAAATTTAAAAGTTTTTTTACTGTATTGCATTTGTGTGTGTTTATTTATATATATTTGAGTAGATATTAATTACTGTAACAATCCATTACAACCAGCTGCAGGGTAGCATTGCAAATGCAAAAGGGATAAACCTACTGAGAAGATATTCATAGTACTGTTTTGTGTTGAGCACATCAGTGTGCTGGGTGGTAGAAAGATCTATTCATATGATGGCATGTGTATGTCATTTTGATGCAAAAAGAACATTTTGGAAAGAGATAAAACAGTTTTGAATGCACTGTTTGCTTTTGCGAGAGATTTGTAGAGTTCTGCACTTTGTGTTAGAAGCTTTGTGTGTTGCGTGTTGAGAAAATGAGCAAAATATTCAAAACGTGTGTAAACAATTGTGAAAAACTGTAAATAAATGTTTCATAATAAAAGTATTTGGGACCATATCCTGGTGCTTATTTCTTCATGTTTCCTAAATATGCATATGTTCTCATGTATGAAAGTAGAAAAAACACGTTTCAAATTGTACTCATTTTTAGGTTTCAGAGGTAAGGCTTATATATTTTCCCGTAGTATTTACTGTTACGACCCCGAGGTGTTTAGGGTACTGTGGAGATTGCAACATAAAATAATTTAAATAAGGATCGGGTGATAAACGAAAATGGGTGTAAATAATAGAGCCAAGGCAAGAGGGGAAGGTGCAGTCGGTGTTTAATTACATGTATATTAGTGACAATAGTGAGGCTATTTACATATATACAAAGGTCAATTACAAACACAAAGACACAAGGCCAAGGGACACGGATGCTGCCAAAGAAATGAACTAAATAAAACAAAACAGGGCTAGCTACAAAAAAAACTAGGATAGGCTGACTATCTAAACTTTTATACAAAACAAAAGTCTACCTAACTAATCTACACTAGCTACCCGTAAACAAAGGTACACAGATGGCAACCACCCCTTTCCTAATGTGTCTATACACAAGATCGACCTACGAATGAAAAAGTATAGAGGCCTCCCTCTTACCTATCCCAAGGCCTATGTGGGAACAAACAGGGAATCCACATACACTTTCAATCTTTCACACTTTCAATCTTTTTCTCTTCTCTCGAACACAACAGTTGTAACAAAAAGGCAGGGTCTTGCAGGAAGTAGTCACGGGGTTTTTATGGAGGGGCAGGTGATTGATGGAGGCGGGACCAGGACATACAAATGATTGACAGTGGGGAAGGTGAATGGAATGGCGGTCCTGCAGAACAACACGGAGAAACAAAGAGAAAGACAAAAACACACACACACGTGGAACGTAACATTTACTAAATATGCATATGATCTCATATATCAGAGTAGGAAAAACACATTTCAAATTTTCCTCATTTTTTAGGCTTCAGAAGTAAGGCTATAGGCTTATGTTTTTTGCCAATTTCCTATGAAATACATTTTTCATAATAAAAGTCTTTAGTACTATTTCTTGGTGCTTATTTCTTCATATTTACTAAATATGCATACAATCTCATGTATCAGAGTAGAAAAAACACATATAAAATTTTACTTATTTTTTAGGTTTCAGAAGCAAGCCAGGCTTATGTTTTTTGCCAATTTCTTATGAAATACAGTTTTCATAATAAAAGTCTTAGGGACCGTTTCCTGGTGCTTATTTCTTCATATTTACTAAATATGCATACAATCTCATGTATCAGAGTAGAAAAAACACATTTCAAATTTTACTCATTTTTTAGGTTTCAGAAGTAAGGCTATAGGCCAGGGTCTTCAACTCCAGGCCTCGAGGTCCGCAGTGTCTGCAGGTATTTGCTCCAACCACATACTGCACCACCTGATTTCGAATAATTACTTTACCTCCTTGGTCCAGGAAGCGAGCTAATTAGTGAAATCAGGTGGTGCAGTGCGTGGTTGGAGCAAAACCTGCAGACACTGCGGACCTCGAGGCGTGGAGTTGAAGACCCCTGCTATAGGCTTATGTTTTTTGCCAATTTCCTATGAAATACAGTTTTCATAATAAAAGTCTTAGGGACCGTTTCCTGGTGCTTATTTCTGCATATTTACTAAATATGCATACAATCTCATGCATCAGAGTAGGAAAAACACATTTCAAATTTTACTCATTTTTTTGGTTTCAGAAGTAAGGCTATAGGCTTATGTTTTTGCCAATTTCCTATGAAATACATTTTCATAATAAAAGTCTATAGGACTATTTCCTGGTGCTTATTTCTTCATATTTGCTAAATATGCATACAATCTCATGTATCAGAGTAAAAACGCATTTCAAATTTTACTTTTCTAGGTTTCAGAAGTAAGGCTATAGGCTTATGTATTTTGCCAATTAACTATGAAATACATTTTTCTTAATAAAAGTCTTTAGGACTATTTTCTGGCGCTTGTTTCTTCATATTTACTAAATATGCATATGATCTCATATATATAAAAAGAGAATGTTTTTCCTGCTTTTCTCCTGTTGGGTATGTGAAGTGTTACATACAATACACAAGTGTTCCAAAATACTGCATTTTGGAAAAAAATAATGCATTTGTGTGTGTTCATTTATATATATTTGAGTAGATATTCATTACTGTAACAATCTTTTACAACCAGCTGCAGTGTAACATTGAAAATGCAAAAGGCATAAACCTACTGATATGATATTCATAGCACTGTTTTGTGTTGAGCACATCAGTGTGTCGGGTGGTAGAAAGATCTATTCATATGATGGCATGTGTGTGTCATTTTGATGCAAAAATAATATTTTGGAAAGAGATAAAACAGTTTTGAATGCATTGTTTGCTTTTTCGAGAAATTTGTAGAGTTTTGCACTTTGTGTTAGAAGCTTTGTGTGTTGCGTGCTGAGAAAATGAGCTAAATATTCAAAACGTGTGTAAACAATTGCGAAAAACTGTAAATACATTTTACATAATAAAAGTATTTTGGACCATTTCCTGGTGCTTATTTCTTCATATTTACTAAATATGCATTCGGGCTCATGTATGAAAGTAGAAAACACATTTCTAATTTTACTCATTTGTTAGATTTCAGAGGTAAAGCTATATAGGTTATGTATTTTGCCAATTTCCTATGAAATACATTTTCAATAATAAAAGTCTTTAGGACTATTTCCTGGTGCTTATTTGTTCATATTTACTAAATATGCATACAATTTCATGTATCAGAGTAGAAAAAACACATTTAAAATTGTACTCATTTATTAGGTTTCAGAAGTAAGGCTATAGGCTTATGTTTTTTGCCAATTTCCTATTAAATACATTTTTCATAATAAAAGTCTTTAGGACTATTTCCCGGTGTTTATTTCTTCATATTTACTAAATATGCATACAATCTCATGTATCAGAGTAGAAAAAAACACATTTAAAATTTTACTCATTTTTTAGGTTTCAGAAGTAAGGCTATAGGCTTATGTTTTTGCCAATTTCCTATTAAATACATTTTTCATAATAAAAGTCTTTAGGACTATTTCCTGGTGCTTATTTCTTTATATTTACTAAATATGCATACAATCTCATGTATCAGAGTAGAAAAAACACATTAAAAATTTTACTCATATTTTAGGTTTCAGAAGTAAGGCTATAGGCTTATGTATTTTGCCAATTTCCTATGAAATACATTTTTCATCATAAAAGTCTTTAGGACTATTTCTGCTGCTTATTTCTTCATATTTACTAAATATGCATATGATCTCATATATATAAAAAGAAAATGTTTTTCCTGCTTTTCTCCTGTTGGGTATGTGAAGTGTTACATACAAAACACAAGTGTTCCAAAATACTGCATTTTGGAAAAAAATTAAAAGTTTTTACTGTATTGCATTTGTGTGTGTTTATTTATATATATTTGAGTAGATATTAATTACTGTAACAATCCATTACAACCAGCTGTAGGGTAGCATTGCAAATGCAAAAGGGATAAACCTACTGATAAGATATTCATAGTACTGTTTTGTGTTGAGCACATCAGTGTGCTGGGTGGTAGAAAGATCTATTCATATGATGGCATGTGTATGTCATTTTGATGCAAAAAGAACATTTTGGAAAGAGATAAAACAGTTTTGAATGCACTGTTTGCTTTTGCGAGAGATTTGTAGAGTTCTGCACTTTGTGTTAGAAGCTTTGTGTGTTGCGTGTTGAGAAAATGAGCAAAATATTCAAAACGTGTGTAAACAATTGTGAAAAACTGTAAATAAATGTTTCATAATAAAAGTATTTGGGACCATATCCTGGTGCTTATTTCTTCATGTTTCCTAAATATGCATATGTTCTCATGTATGAAAGTAGAAAAAACACGTTTCAAATTGTACTCATTTTTTAGGTTTCAGAGGTAAGGCTTATATATTTTCCCGTAGTATTTACTGTTACGACCCCGAGGTGTTTAGGGGTACTGTGGAGATTGCAACATAAAATAATTTAAATAAGGATCGGGTGATAAACGAAAATGGGTGTAAATAATAGAGCCAAGGCAAGAGGGGAAGGTGCAGTCGGTGTTTAATTACATGTATATTAGTGACAATAGTGAGGCTATTTACATATATACAAAGGTCAATTACAAACACAAAGACACAAGGCCAAGGGACACGGATGCTGCCAAAGAAATGAACTAAATAAAACAAAACAGGGCTAGCTACAAAAAAAACTAGGATAGGCTGACTATCTAAACTTTTATACAAAACAAAAGTCTACCTAACTAATCTACACTAGCTACCCGTAAACAAAGGTACACAGATGGCAACCACCCCTTTCCTAATGTGTCTATACACAAGATCGACCTACGAATGAAAAAGTATAGAGGCCTCCTCTTACCTATCCCAAGGCCTATGTGGGAACAAACAGGGAATCCACATACACTTTCAATCTTTCACACTTTCAATCTTTTTCTCTTCTCTCGAACACAACAGTTGTAACAAAAAGGCAGGGTCTTGCAGGAAGTAATCACGGGGTTTTTATGGAGGGGCAGGTGATTGATGGAGGCGGGACCAGGACATACAAATGATTGACAGTGGGGAAGGTGAATGGAATGGCGGTCCTGCAGAACAACACGGAGAAACAAAGAGAAAGACAAAAAACACACACACGTGGAACGTAACATTTACTAAATATGCATATGATCTCATATATCAGAGTAGGAAAAACACATTTCAAATTTTCCTCATTTTTAGGCTTCAGAAGTAAGGCTATAGGCTTATGTTTTTTGCCAATTTCTTATGAAATACAGTTTTCATAATAAAAGTCTTAGGGACCGTTTCCTGGTGCTTATTTCTTCATATTTACTAAATATGCATACAATCTCATGTATCAGAGTAGAAAAAACACATTTCAAATTTTACTCATTTTTAGGTTTCAGAAGTAAGGCTATAGGCCAGGGTCTTCAACTCCAGGCCTCGAGGTCACCCAGTGTCTGCAGGTATTTGCTCCAACCACATACTGCACCACCTGATTTCGAATAATTACTTTACCTCCTTGGTCCAGGAAAGCGAGCTAATTAGTGAAATCAGGTGGTGCAGTGCGTGGTTGGAGCAAAAACCTGCAGACACTGCGGACCTCGAGGCCTGGAGTTGAAGACCCCTGCTATAGGCTTATGTTTTTTGCCAATTTCCTATGAAATACAGTTTTCATAATAAAAGTCTTAGGGACCGTTTCCTGGTGCTTATTTCTTCATATTTACTAAATATGCATACAATCTCATGTATCAGAGTAGAAAAAAACACATTTCAAATTTTACTCATTTTTAGGTTTCAGAAGTAAGGCTATAGGCTTATGTTTTTGCCAATTTCTATGAAATACAGTTTTCATAATAAAAGTCTTAGGGACCGTTTCCTGGTGCTTATTTCTGCATATTTACTAAATATGCATACAATCTCATGCATCAGAGTAGGAAAAACACATTTCAAATTTTACTCATTTTTTTGGTTTCAGAAGTAAGGCTATAGGCTTATGTTTTTTGCCAATTTCCTATGAAATACATTTTTCATAATAAAAGTCTATAGGACTATTTCCTGGTGCTTATTTCTTCATATTTGCTAAATATGCATACAATCTCATGTATCAGAGTAGAAAAAACGCATTTCAAATTTTACTTTTTCTAGGTTTCAGAAGTAAGGCTATAGGCTTATGTATTTTGCCAATTAACTATGAAATACATTTTTCTTAATAAAAGTCTTTAGGACTATTTTCTGGCGCTTATTTCTTCATATTTACTAAATATGCATATGATCTCATATATATAAAAAGAAAATGTTTTTCCTGCTTTTCTCCTGTTGGGTATGTGAAGTGTTACATCCAAAACACGTTTTCCAAAGTACTTCATTTTGGAAAATAATAAAAAAGTTTTTTTTACTGTATTGCATTTGTGTGTGTTTATTTATATATATTTGAGTAGATATTCATTACTGTAATAATCTTTTACAACCAGCTGCAGTGTAACATTGAAAATGCAAAATGCATAAACCTACTGATAAGATATTCATAGTACTGTTTTGTGTTGAGCACATCAGTGTGTTGGTTGGTAGAAGCATCTATTCATATGATGGCATGTGTGTGTCATTTTGATGCAAAAAGAACATTTTGGAAAGAGATAAAACAGTTTTGAATGCATTGTTTGCTTTTGCAAGACATTTGTAGAGTTTTGCACTTTGTCTTAGAAGCTTTGTGTGTTGCGTGTTGAGAAAATGAGGCAAATATTCAAAACGTGTGTAAACAATTGTGAAAAACTGTAAATACATTTTTCATAATAAAAGTATTTTGGACCATTTCCTGGTGCTTATTTCTTCATGTTTACTAAATATGCATATGTTCTCATGTATGAAAGTAGAAAAAACACGTTTCAAATTGTACTCATTTTTTAGGTTTCAGAGGTAAGGCTTATATATTTTCCCGTAGTATTTACTGTTACGACCCGAGGTGTTTAGGGTACTGTGGAGATTGCAACATAAAATAATTTAAATAAGGATCGGGTGATAAACGAAAATGGGTGTAAATAATAGAGCCAAGGCAAGAGGGGAAGGTGCAGTCGGTGTTTAATTACATGTATATTAGTGACAATAGTGAGGCTATTTACATATATACAAGGTCAATTACAAACACAAAGACACAAGGCCAAGGGACACGGATGCTGCCAAAGAAATGAACTAAATAAAACAAAACAGGGCTAGCTACAAAAAAAAAAAACTAGGATAGGCTGACTATCTAAACTTTTATACAAAACAAAAGTCTACCTAACTAATCTACACTAGCTACCCGTAAACAAAGGTACACAGATGGCAACCACCCCTTTCCTAATGTGTCTATACACAAGATCGACCTACGAATGAAAAAGTATAGAGGCCTCCCTCTTACCTATCCCAAGGCCTATGTGGGAACAAACAGGGAATCCACATACACTTTCAATCTTTCACACTTTCAATCTTTTTCTCTTCTCTCGAACACAACAGTTGTAACAAAAAGGCAGGGTCTTGCAGGAAGTAGTCACGGGGTTTTTATGGAGGGGCAGGTGATTGATGGAGGCGGGACCAGGACATACAAATGATTGACAGTGGGGAAGGCGAATGGAATGGCGGTCCTGCAGAACAACACGGAGAAACAAAGAGAAAGACAAAAACACACACACACGTGGAACGTAACATTTACTAAATATGCATATGATCTCATATATCAGAGTAGGAAAAACACATTTCAAATTTTCCTCATTTTTAGGCTTCAGAAGTAAGGCTATAGGCTTATGTTTTTGCCAATTTCTATGAAATACATTTTTCATAATAAAAGTCTTTAGTACTATTTCTTGGTGCTTATTTCTTCATATTTACTAAATATGCATACAATCTCATGTATCAGAGTAGAAAAAACACGTTTCAAATTTTACTCATTTTTTAGGTTTCAGAAGCAAGCCTATAGGCTTATGTTTTTTGCCAATTTCTTATGAAATACAGTTTTCATAATAAAAGTCTTAGGGACCGTTTCCTGGTGCTTATTTCTTCATATTTACTAAATATGCATACAATCTCATGTATCAGAGTAGAAAAAACACATTTCAAATTTTACTCATTTTTTAGGTTTCAGAAGTAAGGCTATAGGCCAGGGGTCTTCAACTCCAGGCCTCGAGGTCCGCAGTGTCTGCAGGTATTTGCTCCAACCACATACTGCACCACCTGATTTCGAATAATTACTTTACCTCCTTGGTCCAGGAAGCGAGCTAATTAGTGAAATCAGGTGGTGCAGTGCGTGGTTGGGCAAAACCTGCAGACACTGCGGACCTCGAGGCCTGGAGTTGAAGACCCTGCTATAGGCTTATGTTTTTTGCCAATTTCCTATGAAATACAGTTTTCATAATAAAAGTCTTAGGGACCGTTTCCTGGTGCTTATTTCTTCATATTTACTAAATATGCATACAATCTCATGTATCAGAGTAGAAAAAACACATTTCAAATTTTACTCATTTTTTAGGTTTCAGAAGTAAGGCTATAGGCTTATGTTTTTTGCCAATTTCCTATGAAATACAGTTTTCATAATAAAAGTCTTAGGGACCGTTTCCTGGTGCTTATTTCTGCATATTTACTAAATATGCATACAATCTCATGCATCAGAGTAGGAAAAACACATTTCAAATTTTACTCATTTTTTTGGTTTCAGAAGTAAGGCTATAGGCTTATGTTTTTTGCCAATTTCCTATGAAATACATTTTTCATAATAAAAGTCTATAGGACTATTTCCTGGTGCTTATTTCTTCATATTTACTAAATATGCATATGATCTCATATATATAAAAAGAAAATGTTTTTCCTGCTTTTCTCCTGTTGGGTATGTGAAGTGTTACATCCAAAACACGTTTTCCAAAGTACTTCATTTTGGAAAATAATAAAAAGTTTTTTTTTTACTGTATTGCATTTGTGTGTGTTTATTTATATATATTTGAGTAGATATTCATTACTGTAATAATCTTTTACAACCAGCTGCAGTGTAACATTGAAAATGCAAAATGCATAAACCTACTGATAAGATATTCATAGTACTGTTTTGTGTTGAGCACATCAGTGTGTTGGTTGGTAGAAGCATCTATTCATATGATGGCATGTGTGTGTCATTTTGATGCAAAAAGAACATTTTGGAAAGAGATAAAACAGTTTTGAATGCATTGTTTGCTTTTGCAAGACATTTGTAGAGTTTTGCACTTTGTCTTAGAAGCTTTGTGTGTTGCGTGTTGAGAAAATGAGGCAAATATTCAAAACGTGTGTAAACAATTGTGAAAAACTGTAAATACATTTTTCATAATAAAAGTATTTTGGACCATTTCCTGGTGCTTATTTCTTCATGTTTACTAAATATGCATATGTTCTCATGTATGAAAGTAGAATAAACATGTTTCAAATTGTACTCATTTTTTAGGTTTCAGAGGTAAGGCTTATATATTTTCCCGTAATATTTACTGTTATGACCCCGAGGTGTTTAAGGGTACTGGGGAGATCGCAACATAAAATAATTTAAATAAGGATCAGGTGATGAACGAAAATGGGTGTAAATAATAGAGCCAAGGCAAGAGGGGAAGGTGCAGTTGGTGTTTAATTACATATATATTAGTGACAATAGTGAGGCTATTTACATATATACAAAGGTCAATTACAAAAACAAAGACACAAGGCCAAGGGACACGGATGTTGCCAAAGAAATGAACTAAATAAAACAAAACAGGGTACAAACAAAAACTAGGATAGGCTGACTGTCTAAACTTTTATACAAAACAAAAGTCTACCTATCTAATCTACACTACCTACCCGTAAACAAAGGTACACAGATGGCAACCACCCCTTTCCTAATGTGTCTATACACAAGATCGACCTACGAATGAAAATGTATAGAGGCCTCCCTCTTACCTATCCCAAGGCCTATGTGGGAACAAACAGGGAATCCACATACACTTTCAATCTTTCACACTTTCAATCTTTCTCTCTTCTCTCGAACACAACAGCCGTAACAAAAAGGCAGGGTCTTGCAGGAAGTAGTCACAGGGTCTTTATGGAGGGGCAGGTGATTGATGGAGGCGGGACAAGGACATACAAATGATTGACGGCGGGGAAGGTGAATGGAATGGCGGAAGGCACTCCTGCAGAACAACACAGAGAAACAAAGAGAAAGACAAAAACACACACACACGTGGAACCCATTTACTAAATATGCATATGATCTCATATATCAGAGTAGGAAAAACACATTTCAAATTTTCCTCATTTTTTAGGTTTCAGAAGTAAGGCTATAGGCTTATGTTTTTTGCCAATTTCCTATGAAATACAGTTTTCATAATAAAAGTCTTAGGGACCGTTTCCTGGTGCTTATTTCTTCATATTTACTAAATATGCATATGTTCTCATGTATCAGAGTAGGAAAAACACATTTCAAATTTTACTCATTTTTTAGGTTTCAGAAGTAAGGCTATAGGCTTATGTTTTTTGCCAATTTCCTATAAAATACAGTTTTCATAATAAAAGTCTTAGGAACCGTTTCCTGGTGCTTATTTCTGCATATTTACTAAATATCCATACAATCTCATGTATCAGAGTAGGAAAAACACTTTTCAAATTGTACTCATTTTTTAGGTTTCAGAAGTAAGGCTATAGGCTTATGTATTTTGACAATTTCCTATGAAATACATTTTTCATAATAAAAGTCTTTAGTACTATTTCCTGGTGCTTATTTCTGCATATTTACTAAATATGCATATGTTCTCATGTATCAGAGTAGGAAAAACACATTTCAAATTTTACTCATTTTTTAGGTTTCAGAAGTAAGGCTATAGGCTTATGTTTTTTGCCAATTTCCTATGAAATACATTTTTCATTATAAAAGTCTTTAGGACTATTTCTTGGTGCTTATTTCTTCATATTTACTAAACATGCATACAATCTCATGTATCAGAGTAGAAAAAACACGTTTCAGATTTTACTCATTTTTTAGGTTTCAGAAGTAAGGCTAATAGGCTTATGTATTTTGCAACTTTCCTATGAAATACATTTTTCATAATAAAAGTCTTTAGTACTATTTATTGGTGCTTATTTCTTCATATTTACTAAATATGCATACAATCTCATGTATCAGAGTAGAAAACACACATTTCAAATTTTACTCATTTTTTAGATTTCAGAAGTAAGGCTATAGGCTTATATATTTTGCCTATTTCCTATGAAATACATTTTTCATAATAAAAGTCTTAGGGACCAATTCTTGGTGCTTATTTCTTCATATTCACTAAATATGCATACAATCTCATGTATCAGAGTAGAAAAAACACATTTAAAATTTTACTCATTTTTTAGGTTTCAGAAGTAAGGCTATAGGCTTATGTATTTTGCCAATTAACTATGAAATACATTTTTCTTAATAAAAGTCTTTAGGACTATTTCCTGGCGCTTATTTCTTCATAGTTACTAAATATGCATATGATCTCATATATATAAAAAGAGAATGTTTTTCCTGATTTTCTCCTGTTGGGTATCTGAAGTGATACATACAATACACAAGTGTTCCAAAATACTGCATTTTGGAAAAAAATTAAAAGTTTTTTTACTGTATTGCATTTGTGTGTGTTTATTTATATATATTTGAGTAGATATTCATTACTGTAACAATCTTTTACAACCAGCTGCAGTGTAACATTGAAAATGCAAAAGGCATAAACCTACTGATATGATATTCATAGTACTGTTTTGTGTTGAGCACATCAGTGTGTTGGCTGGTAGAAAGATCTATTCATATGATGGCATGTGTGTGTCATTTTGATGCAAAAATAATATTTTGGAAAGAGATAAAACAGTTTTGAATGCATTGTTTGCTTTTGCGAGAGATTTGTAAAGTTTTGCACTTTGTGTTAGAAGCTTTGTGTGTTGCGTGCTGAGAAAATGAGCCAAATATTCAAAACGTGTGTAAACAATTGTGAAAAACTGTAAATACATTTTACATAATAAAAGTATTTGGGACCATTTCCTGGTGCTTATTTCTTCATATTCACTAAATATGCATTCGGGCTCATGTATGAAAGTAGAAAAAACATTTCTAATTTTACTCATTTGTTAGATTTCAGAGGTAAAGCTATATAGGTTATGTATTTTGCCGATTTCCTATGAAATACAGTTTTCATAATAAAAGTCTTAGGGACCAATTCTTGGTGCTTATTTCTTCATATTTACTAAATATGCATACAATCTCATGTATCAGAGGAGAAAAAACACATATACAATTTTACTCATTTTTTAGGTTTCAGAAGTAAGGCTATAGGCTTATGTATTTTGCCAATTTCCTATTAAATACATTTTTCATAATAAAAGTCTTTAGGACTATTTCCTGGTGCTTATTTCTTCATATTTACTAAATATGCATATGATCTCATATATATAAGAAGAAAATGTTTTTCCTGCTTTTCTCCTGTTGGGTATGTGAAGTGTTACATACAAAACACAAGTGTTCCAAAATACTGCATTTTGGAAAAAAAGGTTTTTTACTGTATTGCATTTGTGTGTGTTTATTTATATATATTTGAGTAGATATTAATTACTGTAACAATCTATTACAACCAGCTGCAGTGTAGCATTGCAAATGCAAAAGGGATAAACCTACTGATAAGATAATCATAGTACTGTTTTGTGTTGAGCACATCAGTTTGCTGGGTGGTAGAAAGATCTATTCATATGATATTTACATTACATTTACATTTTAAGCATTTAGCAGACGCTCTTATCCAGAGCGACTTACAAGATGTGCATTAATACAAGGTGAGAACAATCAAAGTTAGCGTACAAGATCAGTGCAGTAAAACGGCAAAAGACATCATTGCAGGCGTCTGCGTATCATACCTGTAACATTGGGAAAGAAAAGGTTAGTGGGTGTTTTTTTTTTTTTTTTTTTTTTTTTTTTTTTTTTTTTAAACAAGTAAACAGTGGTGACGACAGATTGACTAGATGGACAGTGTTCAGTGGTAGTGGAGTCTGAAGAGGTGGGTTTTGAGTCTCTTGCGGAAGATTGGAAGTGATTCCGCAGTCCTGACCGATTGCGGGAGGTCGTTCCACCAACGAGGGACCAGGACAGAGAAGAGGCGAGACCGCGAGGAGCGGCTGCCAGGCGCCCGGAGGGATGGGGCAGTCAGTCTGCCAGCGGAGGCGGAGCGGAGGGGTCTGGATGGGGTGTAGGGCGTGATGAGTGACTGGAGGTACGGGGAGCAGTACCTCTGGCGCTTGAAAAGCCAGCACCAGTGACTTGAATCTGATGCGTGCTGCGATGGGGAGCCAATGCAGAGAGGAGAGTAGAGGGGTGACGTGGGTGAACTTTGGCTGGTTGAACACCAGGCGAGCAGCAGCGTTCTGGACTAGTTGCAGTGGCTTGATGGCACAGGCCGGAAGGCCTGCCAGCAAGGAATTGCAGTAGTCCAGACGTGAGATCACCAGGCCTGGACCAGGAGTTGAGTGGCCTCTTGGGTGAGGAACGGTCTTATCCTCCGGATGTTGTGGAGGGAGAAACGGCAGGTCCGAGAGATCGCTGCAATATGGCTCGAGAAGCACAGCTGGTTGTCCAGGGTTACCCCAAGACTCTGGCAGACTGGGATGGAGACACTATGGAGCCTTCCACGGTAATTGACGCATCAATCATCGGGGAGTCCTTCGCTGGGAGGAAGAGCAGCTCTGTCTTCCCCAGGTTCAGCTTCAGGTGGTGGGTGGACATCCATGCGGAGATGTCAGCCAGGCATGCAGAGATCCGTGCCGGGATCTGGGTATCAGATGGAGGGAAGGAGAGAAACAGTTGAGTGTCATCAGCATAACAGTGATAGGAAAAACCATGAGCAGAAATAACAGAGCCAAGTGACTTGGTGTACAGAGAAAATAGGACAGGGCCTAGCACCGAGCCCTGCGGGACACCGGTAGAGAGGGTGCGGGGAGAGGAGAGGGATCCTCTCCAGGCCACCTGGTAGGACCGGTCAGCCAGGTAGGACTCAAACATGATGGCATGTGTATGTCATTTTGATGCAAAAAGAACATTTTGGAAAGAGATAAAACAGTTTTGAATGCACTGTTTTCTTTTGCGAGAGATTTGTAGAGTTATCCATTTTGTGTTAGAAGCTTTGTGTGTTGCGTGTTGAGAAAATGAGCAAAATATTCAAAACGTGTGTAAACAATTGTGAAAAACTGTAAATAAATGTTTCATAATAAAAGTATTTGGGACCATATCCTGGTGCTTATTTCTTCATGTTTCCTAAATATGCATATGTTCTCATGTATGAAAGTAGAAAAAACACGTTTCAAATTGTACTCATTTTTTAGGTTTCAGAGGTAAGGCTTATATATTTTCCCGTAATATTTACTGTTACGACCCCGAGGTGTTTAGGGGTACTGTGGAGATTGCAACATAAAATAATTTAAATAAGGATCGGGTGATGTACGAAAATGGGTGTAAATAATAGAGCCAAGGCAAGAGGGGAAGGTGCAGTCGGTGTTTAATTACATGTATATTAGTGACAATAGTGAGGCTATTTACATATATACAAAGGTCAATTACAAACACAAAGACACAAGGCCAAGGGACACGGATGCTGCCAAAGAAATGAACTAAATAAAACAAAACAGGGCTAGCTACAAAAAAAACTAGGATAGGCTGACTATCTAAACTTTTATACAAAACAAAAGTCTACCTAACTAATCTACACTAGCTACCCGTAAACAAAGGTACACAGATGGCAACCACCCCTTTCCTAATGTGTCTATACACAAGATCGACCTACGAATGAAAAAGTATAGAGGCCTCCCTCTTACCTATCCCAAGGCCTATGTGGGAACAAACAGGGAATCCACATACACTTTCAATCTTTCACACTTTCAATCTTTTTCTCTTCTCTCGAACACAACAGTTGTAACAAAAAGGCAGGGTCTTGCAGGAAGTAGTCACGGGGTTTTTATGGAGGGGCAGGTGATTGATGGAGGCGGGACCAGGACATACAAATGATTGACAGTGGGGAAGGCGAATGGAATGGCGGTCCTGCAGAACAACACGGAGAAACAAAGAGAAAGACAAAAACACACACACACATGGAACGTAACATTTACTAAATATGCATATGATCTCATGTATCAGAGTAGGAAAAACACATTTCAAATTTTACACATTTTTTAGGTTTTTAGAAGTAAGGCTATAGGCTTATGTATTTTGCCAATTTCCTATGAAATACATTTTTCATAATAAAAGTCTTTAGGACTATTTCCTGGTGCTTATTTCTTCATATTTACTAAATATGCATATGATCTCATATATATAAAAAGAAAATGTTTTTTCTGCTTTTCTCCTGTTGGGTATGTGAAGTGTTACATACAAAACACAAGTGTTCCAAAATACTGCATTTTGGAAAAAAGTTTTTTTACTGTATTGCATTTGTGTGTGTTTATTTATATATATTTGAGTAGATATTCATTACTGTAACAATCTTTTACAACCAGCTGCAGTGTAACATTGAAAATGCAAAAGGCATAAACCTACTGATATGATATTCATAGTATTGTTTTGTGTTGAGCACATCAGTGTGTTGGGTGGTAGAAAGATCTATTCATATGATGGCATGTGTGTGTCATTTTGATGCAAAAATAATATTTTGGAAAGAGATAAAACAGTTTTGAATGCATTGTTTGCTTTTGCGAGAGATATGTAGAGTTTTGCACTTTGTGTTAGAAGCTTTGTGTGTTGCGTGCTGAGAAAATGAGCCAAATATTCAAAACGTGTGTAAACAATTGTAAAAAACTGTAAATACATTTGACATAATAAAAGTATTTTGGACCATTTCCTGGTGCTTATTTCTTCATATTCACTAAATATGCATTCGAGCTCATGTATGAAAGTAGAAAAAACATTTCTAATTTTACTCATTTGTTAGATTTCAGAGGTAAAGCTATATAGGTTATGTATTTTGCCGATTTCCTATGAAATACAGTTTTCATAATAAAAGTCTTAGGGACCAATTCTTGGTGCTTATTTCCTCATATTTACTAAATATGCATACAATCTCATGTATCAGAGTAGAAAAAACACATTTCAAATTTTACTCATTTTTTAGGTTTCAGAAGTAAGGCTATAGGCTTATGTATTTTGCCAATTTCCTATGAAATACATTTTTCATAATAAAAGTCTTTAGGACTATTTCCTGGTGCTTATTTCTTTATATTTACTAAATATGCATACAATCTCATGTATCAGAGTAGAAAAAACACATTTAAAATTTTACTCATTTTTTAGGTTTCAGAAGTAAGGCTATAGGCTTATGTATTTTGCCAATTTCCTATGAAATACATTTTTCATCATAAAAGTCTTTAGGACTATTTCCTGCTGCTTATTTCTTCATATTTACTAAATATGCATATGATCTCATATATATAAAAAGAAAATGTTTTTCCTGCTTTTCTCCTGTTGGGTATGTGAAGTGTTACATACAAAACACAAGTGTTCCAAAATACTGCATTTTGGAAAAAAAATTAAAAGTTTTTTTACTGTATTGCATTTGTGTGTGTTTATTTATATATATTTGAGTAGATATTCATTACTGTAACAATCCATTACAACCAGCTGCAGTGTAGCATTGCAAATGCAAAAGGGATAAACCTACTGATAAGATATTCATAGTACTGTTTTGTGTTGAGCACATCAGTGTGCTGGGTGGTAGAAAGATCTATTCATATGATGGCATGTGTATGTCATTTTGATGCAAAAAGAACATTTTGGAAAGAGATAAAACAGTTTTGAATTCACTGTTTGCTTTTGCGAGAGATTTGTAGAGTTCTGCACTTTGTGTTAGAAGCTTTGTGTGTTGCGTGTTGAGAAAATGAGCAAAATATTCAAAACGTGTGTAAACAATTGTGAAAAACTGTAAATAAATGTTTCATAATAAAAGTATTTGGGACCATATCCTGGTGCTTATTTCTTCATGTTTCCTAAATATGCATATGTTCTCATGTATGAAAGTAGAAAAAACACGTTTCAAATTGTACTCATTTTTTAGGTTTCAGAGGTAAGGCTTATATATTTTCCCGTAGTATTTACTGTTACAACCCCGAGGTGTTTAGGGGTACTGTGGAGATTGCAACATAAAATAATTTAAATAAGGATCAGGTGATGAACAAAAATGGGTGTAAATAATAGAGCCAAGGCAAGAGGGGAAGGTGCAGTTGGTGTTTAATTACATGTATATTAGTGACAATAGTGAGGCTATTTACATATATACAAAGGTCAATTACAAACACAAAGACACAAGGCCAAGGGACACGGATGCTGCCAAAGAAATGAACTAAATAAAACAAAACAGGGCTAGCTACTCCTCCTTGAGCCGCCACCTTATCGTGGTGGAGGGGTTTGCGTGTCCCAATGATCCCAGGAGCTAAGTTGTCGGGGGCTTCATGCCCCTGGTAGGGTCACCCAAGGCAAACAGGTCCTGGGTGAGGGACCAGACAAAGCGTGGCTCACAAGACCCCCCATGACGACAAACAAAAATGGAAATACGTTTCCCTCGCCCGGACGCGGGTCACCGGGGCCCCCCCCTGGAGCCAGGCCCGGGGGTAGGGCTCGAGGGTAGGGCTCGAGGGCGAGCGCCTGGTGGCCGAGCCTACACCTATGGGGCTCGGCCGGGCACAGCCCGAAGAGGCAACGTAGGACCCCCTTCCCATGGGCTCACCACCCATGGGAGGGGCCAAGGGGGTCGGGTGCAGTGTGAGATGGGCGGCGGCCGAAGGCGGGGGCCTTGGCGGTCCGATCCTCGGCTGCAGAAGCTAGCTCTAGGGACGTGGAATGTCACCTCTCTGGCGGGGAAGGAGCCTGAGCTGGTGCGGGAGGTCGAGAGGTTCCGGCTAGATATAGTCGGCCTCGCCTCGACGCATGGCATGGGCTCCGGAACCAGTCTCCTTGAGAGGGGTTGGACTCTCTTCCACTCTGGAGTTGCCCCTGGTGGGAGGCGCCGAGCAGGGTGGGAATACTTATTGCCCCCGGCTCGTTGCCTGTACGTTGGGGTTCACCCCGGTAGACGAGAGGGTAGCCTCCCTCCGCCTTCGGGTGGGGGACGGGTCCTGACTGTTGTTTGTGCTTATGCTCCAAACAGCAGCTCAGAATACCCACCCTTTTGGAGTCCTTGGAGGGGGTGTTGGAGAACACTCCTTCCGGGGACTCCCTCGTTTGCTGGGAGACTTCAATGCTCACGTGGGCAACGATAGTGAGACCTGGAGGGCGTGATTGGGAGGAACGGCCCCCGATCTGAACCAGAATGGTGCTTTGTTGTTGGACTTCTGTGCCTGTCACAGATTGTCCATAACGAACACCATGTTCAAGCATAAGCGTGTCCATATATGCACCTGGCACCAGGACACCCTGGGCCGCAGTTCAATGATCGACTTTGTGGTCGTGTCGTCGGACTTGCGGCCGCATGTCTTGGACACTCGGGTGAAGAGAGGGGCGGAGCTGTCAACTGATCACCACCTGGTGGTGAGTTGGCTCCGATGGTGGGGGAGGATGCCGGTCAGGCCTGGCAGGCCCAAACGTATTGTGAGGGTCTGCTGGGAACGTCTGGCAGAGTCTCCTGTCAGAAGGAGTTTCAACTCCCACCTCCGGGAGAGCTTCAACCATGTCCCGGGGGAGGCGGGGGACATTGAGTCCGAGTGGGCCATGTTCCGTGCCTCTATTGTCGAGGCGGCTGACCGGAGCTGTGGCCGCAAGGTCGTCGGTGCCTGTCGCGGCGGTAATCCCCGAACCCGCTGGTGGACACCGGCAGTGAAGGATGCCGTCAAGCTGAAGAAGGAGTCCTATCGGACCTTTTTGGCCTGTGGGACTCCGGAGGCAGCAGATGGGTATCGGCGAGCCAAGCAGAGCGCGGCCCGGCGGTCGCTGAGGCAAAAACTCGGGCATGGGAGGAGCTCGGTGAGGCCATGGAGAACGACTTCCAAACGGCCGAGGAGGTTCTGGACCACCATCCGGCGTCTCAGGGGGGGGAAGCAGTGCACTGTCAACACTGTGTACAGTGGGGATGGGGCGCTGCTGACCTCGACTCGGGACGTTGTGGGTCGGTGGAGGGAATACTTCGAAGACCTCCTCAATCCCACCGACACGCCTTCCAGCGAGGAAGCAGGGTCTGGGGACTCGGGGGTGGGCTCTCCTATCTCTGGGGCTGAGGTCGCCACGGTGGTTAAAAAGCTCCGTGGTGGCAGGGCCTCGGGGTGGATGAGATCTGCCCGGAGTCCCTCAAGGCTCTGGATGTTGTGGGGCTGTCTTGGTTGACACGACTCTGCAGCATCGCGTGGACATCGGGGCAGTGCCTCTGGACTGGCAGACCGGGGTGGTGGTCCCCCTCTTCAGAAAGGGGACCGGAGGGTGTGTTCCAACTACAGGGGGATCACACTCCTCAGCCTCCCTGGTAAGGTCTATTCAGGGGTTCTGGAGAGGAGGGTCCGTCGGATGATTGAACCTCGGATTCAGGAGGAGCAATGTGGTTTTCGTCCGGGTCGCGGAACTGTGGACCAGCTCTACACCCTCCGCGGGGTCCTGGAGGGTGCATGGGAGTTTGCCCAACCAGTCTACACATGTTTTGTGGACTTGGAGAAGGCTTTCGACCGTGTCCCTAGGGAGTCTTGTGGGGGTGCTCCGGGAGTATGGGGTACCGGACCCCTTGATACGGGCCATTCGGTCCCTGTACGACCGGTGCCAGAGCTTGGTCCGCATTGCTGGCAGTAAGTCGGACTTGTTCCCGGTGAGGGTTGGACTCCGCCAGGGCTGCCCTTTGTCACCGGTTCTGTTCATAACCTTTATGGACAGAATATCTAGGCGCAGCCGGGGCGTTGAGGGGGTCCGGTTCGGTGGCCTGAGGATTGGGTCACTGCTCTTTGCAGATGATGTGGTCCTGTTGGCTTCATCGGGCCGTGACCTCCAGCTCTCGCTGGAGCGGTTCGCAGCCGAGTGTGAAGCGGCTGGGATGAGAATCAGCACCTCCAAATCCGAGACCATGGTTCTCAGCCGGAAAAGGGTGGAGTGCACTCTCCGGGTAGTGGAGGAGTTTAAATACCTCGGGGTCTTGTTCACGAGTGAGGGAAGGATGGAGCGGGAGATCGACAGGCGGATTGGTGCGGCGTCGGCAGTGATGCAGACGCTGCATCGGTCTGTCGTGGTAAAGAGGAGCTGAGCCTAAAGGCAAAGCTCTCGATTTACCGGTCGATCTATGTTCCTATCCTCACCTATGGTCACGAGTTGTGGGTAGTGACCGAAAGAACGAGATCGCGAATGCAAGCGGCTGAAATGAGTTTCCTCCGCAGGGTGTCTGGGCTCTCCCTTAGAGATAGGGTGAGGAGCTCGGTCATCCGGGAGGGGCTCAGAGTAGAGCCGCTGCTCCTCCGCGTCGAGAGGAGCCAGATGAGGTGGCTCGGGCATCTGGTTAGGATGCCTCCTGGACGCCTCCCTGGTGAGGTGTTCCGGGCACGTCCCACCGGGAGGAGGCCCCGGGGAAGACCCAGGACACGCTGGAGAGACTATGTCTCTCGGCTGGCCTGGGAACGCCTCGGGATTCCCGGAAGAGCTGGACGAAGTGGCCGGGGAGAGGGAAGTCTGGGTCTCCCTGCTTAGGACGCTGCCCCCGCGACCCGACAAGGAGAAGCGGTAGAAGATGGATGGATGGATGGATGGAGGGCTAGCTACAAAAAAAACTAGGATAGGCTGACTATCTAAACTTTTATACAAAACAAAAGTCTACCTAACTAATCTACACTAGCTACCCGTAAACAAAGGTACACAGATGGCAACCACCCCTTTCCTAATGTGTCTATACACAAGATCGACCTACGAATGAAAAAGTATAGAGGCCTCCCTCTTACCTATCCCAAGGCCTATGTGGGAACAAACAGGGAATCCACATACACTTTCAATCTTTCACACTTTCAATCTTTCTCTTCTCTCGAACACAACAGTTGTAACAAAAAGGCAGGGTCTTGCAGGAAGTAGTCACGGGTTTTTATGGAGGGGCAGGTGATTGATGGAGGCGGGACCAGGACATACAAATGATTGACAGTGGGGAAGGCGAATGGAATGGCGGTCCTGCAGAACAACACGGAGAAACAAAGAGAAAGACAAAAACACACACACACGTGGAACGTAACATTTACTAAATATGCATATGATCTCATGTATCAGAGTAGGAAAAACACATTTCAAATTTTACACATTTTTTTGGTTTTTAGAAGTAAGGCTATAGGCTTATGTATTTTGCCAATTTCCTATGAAATACATTTTTCATAATAAAAGTCTTTAGGACTATTTCCTGGTGCTTATTTCTTCATATTTACTAAATATGCATATGATCTCATATATATAAAAAGAAAATGTTTTTTCTGCTTTTCTCCTGTTGGGTATGTGAAGTGTTACATACAAAACACAAGTGTTCCAAAATACTGCATTTTTGAAAAAGTTTTTTTACTGTATTGCATTTGTGTGTGTTTATTTATATATATTTGAGTAGATATTCATTACTGTAACAATCTTTTACAACCAGCTGCAGTGTAACATTGAAAATGCAAAAGGCATAAACCTACTGATATGATATTCATAGTATTGTTTTGTGTTGAGCACATCAGTGTGTTGGGTGGTAGAAAGATCTATTCATATGATGGCATGTGTGTGTCATTTTGATGCAAAAATAATATTTTGGAAAGAGATAAAACAGTTTTGAATGCATTGTTTGCTTTTGCGAGAGATATGTAGAGTTTTGCACTTTGTGTTAGAAGCTTTGTGTGTTGTGCTGAGAAAATGAGCCAAATATTCAAAACGTGTGTAAATAATTGTAAAAAACTGTAAATACATTTGACATAATAAAAGTATTTTGGACCATTTCCTGGTGCTTATTTCTTCATATTCACTAAATATGCATTCGGGCTCATGTATGAAAGTAGAAAAAACATTTCTAATTTTACTCATTTGTTAGATTTCAGAGGTAAAGCTATATAGGTTATGTATTTTGCCAATTTCCTATGAAATACATTTTTCATAATAAAAGTCTTTAGGACTATTTCCTGGTGCTTATTTCTTCATATTTACTAAATATATTTCTTCATTTAAAATTTTACATTTTTAAATATGCATAGGCATGTATTTTGCCAATTTCATGAAATATTTTTCATAATAAAAGAGACTATTTCCTGGTGCTTATTTCTTCATATTTACTAAATACACATTTAGAAAAAACACATTTCAAATTTTACTCATTTTTTAGGTTTCAGAGGTAAGGCTCCAGGCTTATTTTCACTCCTCCTTCATGGAAAACTCTTACATATGACACTGTCTGAAAAATAGTAATGACCTCTTTCCAGAAAACTGCTCATGAAGATATGAAAGGGATATAAATCCAGCAATTTCAAAGCTGGTTAAATATATCCATGAACAACTTTTAAATGCAATATACGATGAGCTATGGTTTACAGAAAATGTACCGCTTCAAAGAATGAAAACGTGTCTCTGTGGGGTAATTGTTCAGCGTGTGCGGCTGTTAATTGAAAGGTTCCTGATACGAGCCCACCCAGGGACGGATGAGTTTTCGATGAATTTCCCTTCCACACAACTGTCTCACATATGACAATGTGTAAAAAACAGTCACGGACCTTTCCAGTTTCCGGAAAACTGCTCATGAAGATATGAAAGGGATATAAATGCAGTAACTTCCAAGCTGGTGAAATATATCCATGAACACCTTTTAAATGCAGTATATGTGCTACAGTTCACAGAAAATATATCGCTTCAAAAAGGTGAAAACGTGTCTCTGTGTCGTAATTGGTTAGCGCGTTCGGCTGTCAACAGAAAGGTTGGTGGTTGGAGTCCACCCAGGGACCGTAGAGTTCTCCTAGAATTTCCCTTCCAAACAACGATGCGTGCAATCACCAAATACACTGCTTTAAAAAGTAAGCAGAACCTGAGGCACCACATTAATGTTCGCAATCAAATATCATGGCTCCTGTGTCAGAAATCTAAAGTTGGAACCCTAAAATTTTTTGTAATACTTAATTGACATTAAGAAGGCTACACTGTCCACAAATACTTCAAAAGAAGTCTTCCATACCTGAATATAATGAATACCAGTGTCAAGAATGCACGAGGACATGAGAGAATTCTGCAAAAACGTTTTGTACAGACCTCAGTACACCCAATCCAAAGCATCAAACCATTAACACCAATAAGGCTCTGTGGCGCAATGGACAGCGTGTTGGACTTCTAGGCAACAAATGATGAAGACGTTCAAAGGTTGTGGGTTCGAGTCCCACCAGAGTCGTGACCCTTTTTCGGTCGTTAAAAGTTTGTCTGACAGAAAAAACAAACTCATCCTTCATGGAAAAGTCTCACATATAACACTGTATGAAAAACAGTCACAAACACTTTCCAGAAAACTGCTCATGAAGATATAAATCCAGCACTTTCCAAGCTGGTTAAATATGTCCATGAACAACTTTTAAATGCAATATACTATGAGCTACGGTTTACAGATAATGTACCGCTTCA